>JAOVVO010000266.1:0-99697 GCA_028564675.1 Onchocerca lupi
TATATATATATATATATATGCATCTGTACATTTGCTTTTTATTACTTCGTTTTATCTTCATTACAATTAATATTGGATTTAAAACATTTGACATTTCACTTAGTAAGACATTAACAAAAATGTGCCATAATCTATTTTATCACTGTTAATAAAAAAAAATTTTGAAATAATCAGGTTTGAAAGTATTTTACGGCTTATTTGCTTTTTATCGCTTATTCATCGCTATTTTCGTTCCGATCGAAAAGAAATTCGCTTGCATGTGCAATAATAAATTCTTAGTCAACAAAGATAAAAAAATTTTCATTGTAATATTATACTCTGGTGGTCAAGTTTCATACATTCCTTGTTAAAACTTTAAAAGTTTAATGGAAAAATACATTTTTCTATAAAATTTTTCCTTTCTTCTCTTTATCAGAATCATTTACCTTCTTTTTCTTCCTTCATTACACTTCATTCATTTATTTGTAATTATTTAAAGTTTTTCTTCCTTATAAAAAAAAAATTTAACCTCACAAATCCTTCATTGCAAAAGTATTTTTAATCGGTATTTTTAATGATAAGAATTAATTTAATATATTTATCAATAAATTTATCTTCATCTAATAATGAATTTTAAATTGAATTTTTCAGAATCTATTAGAATTCAATCAATGTTCATCCGTTTTATCGTTATTTATGACTAATCTAACAAAAATCAATTTGAAGCAGAGAGATTGTCTGTTTTTTGCGAGTTTTTTTTAGTAAGTAAAAAACGGTGTTAAAAAAAAAATATCAAAAATCGAAACACTCATTTTCGAAGTTAAACTTCAATTCAGTCATTTTCCACTATACATATGATAGATAAATAAGTATTATTAAGTTATTTCAACTTTGAAAGCAGCGATTCTGAAAAAAAAAAAAAAAAAAAAAAAATTTGCCGTTTGATCAAATTGGTAGGATTTTTTATCAAAAAATATGGAATTATTTATCTTCAAACCTCATTTTCAAACTTGATGATTTCGAAGTATCACTTCTTTTAAATTTCTATTCCATGTAAAAAGATATTTAAATCGAATTATAAATTAAACGCAATACTGATGAAGAATTTTCGATAAAAATCACGTTTCGGCAATAAAAAATCAAGAAATAAAACTTGAAATGATTTATTTCAATTATAGCAAATGCTGTTCCAAAAATTTTTTTTTCCTACTTTCTACTCTTGAGCATAGATTTTAAGAACTTATTAAATGATAACAATATCTTAGTATTTTGCTTTTTAAAACTAATTTATTTTGAATTTTCTAAATTGACTTGTTCCGAATTTTAATTTCAATCTGACTCTACTTATTCTTAATTCCAATTCTTAGCATAAATTCTTAATTCTAAGTTAATTTATTTCAAATTTCAGTTCTAAATTGGCTTATCTCGTATTTTAATTTAGGACATATATTCATAATGATTGCTGACGATAATGAACTCAGTCAAAAAAGTTTTCTCTGAAAAAGAATTAGTCATTTTTTTTTTTTTTGAGTCATTCATTCTTAGTGTTTGAATTATTGACAAACGATTCTATTTAATGTAATAATCTATGAAGAAATGATTTATTATTCTATTTAATCGAATTGAAGAAATCAATGATTATACTTAAGAGAAACATATTTAAAATAAATGATAATTGAAAATTGCAAATTCATGAAATTTTTCAATTAAATGTTCATCAAATTTCATTTTCGATTTTCAATAATCACTAAATAATCCAATAATCAATCATTTATCAGTTAAAATTTGTACAGATTGAATACTTCCATTTCATCGTTTCACTTTTCTTTTCTTACATTTTTTTGATTATTTCAATTTTTGTATTTTTTTTTTTTGCTTTTTCATAATCAAAATTGTAATCTGATAAACAATTAACATACATTTTATTTCAAATTCCTGCAAAATTTTCTGGTTGATGAAATGGAACTATTTCACTAAGTTATTTTAATAAAACATATAAATTTTTTTTGCAAATTTCTGCTAAATTTTAAACGATTTTCATTCTCCACCTAGTTTCGCCTTTTCCCATCTAATATTTTTGCGAATAATTGCTGAATTATTCATTTTTAGTTATCTTTTTGAAGACAACAGACGAATAATAGTTGAATTTAAAGTCGAAAGCACAAAAAGAAATGGTGCGAAAAGAAGAATGGCATTGAAAAAAGTTTGGATTATTCCTTTACTCACAGTTATCTTTAGCTTGTCGGCTTTTATTTTTTCGTAAGTTTATTATTTATCACTTATTCTGATCAAATTATACATAAACTAAAAATTTATAGTTTTTATCTCGTTCGGAAAATTTTAATTTCAGAAGTGTTTGAAAATAATCAATTAATTAACTGGAGTAATGCATTGTATTTTTACAATATTATAATATCAGAATTAGGTCCATTTTTATAATATCATTCATCATTACTTATGAAGCTATTAAATCATAATCAAGAAGTATTATTTTGCTTTTAATTATTCTATTCTTATTCCAGGATAGTTTTAGAATTTTAGAATGGCATAATTATTCTGAATTTTCTTTTTTTTTAGATAGTTTTTGCCATTTCTAAATGACATTGTTAATATTTGTTGAAAATGTCGTGTGAAATAGGAATAAATAATTCAAAGTAATGAAGTTTGATATATTTCTGTTGCATGTTAAAATTACGAGTACGTCATATTGATTTCCGAGAGATCCTAATTCCCGGGAGATTCTGACAAATTATATAAATATCTAGCATTTGCTAAGAAACTTTGAATTGTCTTTTCTTCTAGATATGTTATAGCGGTGTCAAAGGAGCATGTCACAGCATTTTGGCCATATATCAGGTAAATATTATTATTTACAAATACATTTCACATGAATAATTATTTTCAGTTGTAATCAATGCAGTTATTTCGAATTCGGGCAACAGAAAAAAGCTGGACAAAAAAAAACAAACTTTTTTTTGGCTATACGATATAAATGAATTCATGATGAGCTAACTATAATTATTTTTAATTAAAAGGAAAAAAAATTCTTTTACTTTCTGAGATTTATGCTCACGGAATGCATTGATGTTTATTTACAGTGAATTTTAAGTTTACATAATGCAAACATTGAGATTTGTAAAGGTTAGGGATAAAACTTCTTTCCTTATATTTCAAGTAATTAAAAATCAAAGTGCTTTGCTACAGTTGACATGAAATTTTCATTTAGCAATATAATGTAATTGAGAAAATTATTAGACAATAATTTTGTGCTGTATTTTAAATTCAGAAAAAAAGAAATGTTCTAATTCGCAAGTGGAATTTTTCATAAGCTTAATTTTATAGCAAATATGATCAATTTAATTTTTACATGATTTCTTATATATATATATATATATATTTTATCATTAGTAATAAAATTAATTTCGAAATTTTATTCGCAGAATTTGTGGTGAGTTAATTCCAAATTGTGTTTAATAATACATTAAATCATTTCTAATACCATTCATATTCATTTTCATACCAGCTTTCATCAAAACTTCATTGATTTTTAATTTTGAGAAAAAAAATTTCAATTTTAGTGACAGTGGTACGTTAGCTCCAGAAAGTTGCATTTTCGGACAATTTCTTAATTTGGCTGCAGTTTTGTGTGAGTTTCATTTTTATCTGTTGTTTTATTTCATGACAAATAACGAACAAAATGTTTGATTAGTATTTTGTAGTGATTAAAAAGTTTGTTAATACTTTCATTAAAAGTATTTTATTCGTAGAAAAATTTAAACAAATTTTTTTTTCCCTTTAAACTGTTCTCAATATGAATTTTAATTCGTATCCAAATTCGATAGCATCGTTTTGAAATTGGCAAGTTTATTTGAAGACGAAAAGCAATTTTGAAAGATAAACATTAACGCAATCAGCAAAGTTTACATTGATGATTTTTATCATCAAAATTTTTTGATTTTTTAGTCGCAGTAAGTGTATATTTAAGGCATCGACAACTTATAGAATTTTATTGGCATCACTTAAAGCAGGTATTGTGATTTATTTATAATAATTTGAATAAATGAAGGGTCGTTCTTCATTTTTGCGAATTCAAATAGTGCAGATTTAAAAACTTATATATTTAATTTATCAATATTTTTGTTATATAATTTATTGTTGACAAATCTTTAGTTAGTTTAGATTCTTTAGTTGATGTTGTAAAACTTCTGGTAATAATAATTACTATTTAAATAATCATTTACTTTTCGCATTTTTTGATTCATAAAATCACTTAAATTTGATCGGTTGCCATTCACAATTTTTAAATTAAAAGGTTTAAGATTCTGAACCAATCATGCTGATTTAAATATGGAATTTTTTGGTAATTTTAATAATAAGCCCATTTTGAAGTTTCATTTTATTATTAGATTTGACATTCGAATCCGTCAAAAATAATAACCAGAGTATTTGCAAATATTTGATCAATGAATTAAAATTTTAATTTCATGATTAAATGTGAAATTTGAAATTAATTGCAGAAAGGTGGAAATTGGAGGAATTATTCCACCATATTTTTATGGTTCGGATATTTCTCAGCAATTGGTATCAGTTTGATCGGCAATTTTCAAGTATGGTAACATTTTCAACTACTGATATAATTTGACAAAATTGATAAGGCACTTGTAGATAATTTATCTTGAAAATCAATTCGATTATTCTTGATAATGGTAAGTTTATTGGATTTATTATTAAAACCTGGCAAACTGTTCTTCTGATCTTCGTAATTTCAATCTTTTTGATCGCTGATCAAGAAAATTCCTCAAGGGAGGATCTGTTGTAAGACTAAATATGATATCTTTTCTGATATCATCCTTACATTTTTTTTCCCTACAAGTAATCAATAAATCTTACCTATAAAATTGATAAAAGATTTAAATAAAATTTGCAAGAAATTAACTTTAACTTTTTTTTTTCGAATAATTAATAAATCTTCATATAAAATTGATAAAAGATCTTTTATCAATAAATTTGCAGGAAATCAACTTTTAATTTTTTTTTCTTAATAGTCAATAAGTCGAAATTAAAAAATCCATGAAATGGTCCAGATAAATTCGCAGGAAATCAAATTTAATTTTTTTTTTTCGAATGACCAATAAATTTAAATTATAAAATTGATAATTTTGTAGGAGATTAATTTTATCATGATCCATTATATCGGAGCGGTATTGGCTTTTGGATGTGGTTTGATCTATACTTGGGGTCAAACTATTTTCAGTTATCGGATGCAGCCTAGGTTTGCAGAAGTTATTGTATCACATTGTCGCTTATTTCTAAGCTGTCTGTCAACTATTTTTTTCACTACTAGTAAGCGTTTTTATTTTCAAATAAAATTCTTACCAATTAATCCAAGAAAGAGAAATAATTTTGTAAAATGAAAACCAAAGATTATTTGTTTTTTAATCTTTAATCCTTGAAATTAAAAATGGATAAAAATCGTACTAGCAAGTTTTTTTTCCCCGAATTTTTGCATATCCTGATCTTTCAGAGTTTCTGATAATAATTCTAATTATGCTAACGAATAGTTCCATTATGCATTCAATTACTTTCAGAATAAATTATTCATCTTATACGGATAATTATCGCTTATCCTATACCTTTCATTTATCTTTCATATATTTTTATGAATTCTATTCTGATTAAAATTTTATCAGTAAATTTTTTCAACTAAGTTCAATTTTGGATATTTATTTCATGTAGACTGTTTCTCAACATTGAATTATCATTTTAATGAAGTATTAGTTAACGTCAAATTGCAATTTTAATTTTAAGTGGGAATATTTGGAACAGTACTTGGTGAGTTTCCAAAAAATTGGCTTACCTCCAAGCAAATTTATAAATGGACACCTGAAAGTCCGGTAAGTTTACGATTTCTTAACTCCTTAAGAGATTAGTAAGTTAATTTCATATACTTTGACATTTTTTTATAATTACAATAATTGAATTACTTCAAAATTCATAGTAATTGACTGCGTATGATTATTTGCATATTTATAAATATGAAATTGCTGAATCCAGTGAACAAATTAATGATAATTCGATTGGACAGAAAAAGTAATGGAAATAATAATTAAAAAAGCAGAAAAAAAAACTGATAATCAATTAAAGTATAGCATTATATGGAACATATAATTGCCACTTGTTCGGAATGGTTGCTAGCAATTTGTTTCGAATTTTATCTTCTTACTTTTGCATTTGAACTTCGAAATGCAAATTGTCATGCACCAAAATTAAAACTCAATTTGGATCATCTTTATCAATCGTATCAATTTAATTCCAATTCCATTGTTAAAAGCAAATTGACCAGTAATGAATGCCAACGTAATTGTAATGTGGATGGTAATCCAATTAACATATCTATACCAGATGATTCTAAAAATAATATGAATGATTCATGTCATTATACTGATAATATAAAATTGCCAATTAATGTTTACTTTCTAAACAATTCTACTAGATTGTAAACATTTGATCGAATCAAATTCTTACTTTAATTATCATCTGTTTAGAATCATTTATCGAGTATCAATATTAATTGTTTGATTAATATGATATCAAAATGATGCAATATTTTGATATATTATTCATTTTTTTTATAAAAATTTACGAATTAATCATTAATATTTATCATTGTATTCATCACAAAGATATTGTGAAACTAATTGTAATCAATATTTCAATGTTATTAGCATTAATGTAATTTGTTAATTGCTGAGCATAAGCTAAAAATCGATCAATCTTGTAAAATATAAGCAAATATCGATCAATCCGTTTCCTTTTTAGGTCATAAGATTAGGAAAACTTTTTAAGATTTAATTAATTGACAAGTTGATTGACTGATTTAATATTTGTTCGATTAATATTAGTTCAATTTTATGTCATAATTAAATTAGATGAACAAATTTATAACATAGAGTTCATTTGTCAAGCATATAATATGTTCTATTATTATATAAGAGAATATATTATGAATAATAATATACTGTTTATCAATAAATATAACAGAAACATGCTGATAGTAGTTATCAAATGTAACAGATCGTCAACAAATATAATAGGAATATGCTGTTAGCAGACATCAGTAGCTGATAATGATAAGGTTATTGTAGTGATAATATGTTGTCATTTTAGATATTTTTAGCTTTGCTATAATTTTGGTATACTTGTTTGCCTATTTTTCTCTAACACACATATCCTGGAATATACTATAGTCATTCAATTTCGCAATTAATTTATCATTTTCTAATTAGCAATACTCTTTATTTCTTTACACTGAAATCACGCACTAATCAATTTGTTAAGTATGAAATATTACTGAGAAAATTAAAATGTAAAATTTTCCGAATATGTTGAATTATTTGTTGCAATATCAGCGCGTAAATCATTTTATAGAATGAATCAAAAGTTGTAAACATCGTTGATTTCATCATTTAATTAATATGAAATTTTGTTTACGTCAATTTGAAAATTTTTTTAATGAAATATGACAGGAAATCATATAGACGTTGCTTTGATTTATTTCGTTATTACATTATGATCATCATTTTCAGAAAAATAAAAAAAAAATAAAACAAAATAAAATAAGGGTTAAATGGCAGCAAATGAAAAAGAAAGAATCATTTTTTTCATACTGATATTTTGTCCTTTTTCTAGCTTAGTTTATGTCTATTATTTTCAAATAATATGAACAAAAGTTCAAAATTTTAGGGAAAGTAGGATAAGATAAGCTTATTTAGAGCTATTGAATACTAAATGGTATACGACATGAAACTTAACATTTTAAAATATTTACGCAAATCAATTTATTTGACCAAACAATGATACCGCGTTTATAGTATATCGGTATCGTACTTTACAGTATATTCTAAAATAAGTTGTTGGATATTGCATTTATAGTATGTCGATACAGTATGTTGCATATATTTCTGATCAAATTGTTGAATATCTCATTTATAGTATTTCGGTATCGTACATTACACCATATCCAGAAGTATTTGGAATCTTTTTTTTTCTTCAACATCCAAAATGATAGATATGGCTGCTAGTGAGGCAATAATCAATCGGACAATAGAACTCATAAAAGTTGAAAATAATTCGGCAATTTTTTTTTTTAAATATATCCTCTAATTTGAAAACCAATTTGACACAGAATACTTTAAAAAAGCAATTGGAACAGGACAATATAATCAATAGGACAGGAAAGAGTGAGATAATTTTCAATGTGCAACAAATAGAAACAAAAGTGAATTTGGGAAACGAAAGGATCTATTTTAAACAGGATATATTTCAAACAAAAAGAAAAAAGACAAATTCATTCAACTCTATCATCTTATTACGATAGTGATAAGTGCGATGATAAAAGAATCATTTCGTATTTTTTATACTCTTTAAAATCCCTTTATATTTGGTATTTTAACTTCAGTCAGTAATCATTTATTTCATATTAATAATTGAAGTATAATGCCATGAATGATTAAATCTTTTAATTATATTAAACAAAATGTCTAGCTTAATTGCTTTCAAAGATTTGAGTTGAAATTGAAAAAATTGGAAAATTCATGAATAAAAAAAAATTCGTAATTCAAAAAATGATAAAATTCTCGGAAAATCCACAAGAAAAACTGTATAAAAACTGAGTATGATAAATCACAATACTGTATGCAATGCAGCATTGTTATAGATCTCTTGATATAGACGGTATCTATCCTGGGATATCCAATATGACAATTCATATATCCATACCTAATTTTCCAAGATTTCTTTGATCTCATCGTGAAGAATAGAAAAGGTTTGGATATCTTTATTTTTGAAGAATTGAGGATTTCTCGGAAGAGATAAATTTGTTGTGTGATAAAGGCTTTGTTACAACATAATTTATTGCCACAGCTATGTCACAGTACAATTTACAGATGAGTATCGAAAATGTAACATAATTGGGTAGGGTAATCTATGATATTTGATAAAAGTAAAAGTTTGAAAATGCTGACCATCGAAACCGCTGAAAGAAGTGACTGCTACATACTGATGAAATGTTCCACTGATCACGAAAAATTCCTTTTTATATCGATTATCTTTGGACTTGTGGTAGGCAGTAATTTACAATATTTAAGCCGAGTTTCAAATAATGCACATGGGTTTATTAGCAGATTGGGAGAGAAGAAAAGCCTTTGTGCTCGATATGGATAAGTGATTCATTTATCTGATAAATATTACAGAAATATGACAAAGTTCTACCGTACACAATACTTTGATTGTTTCTTAATGTCGATATTCCAAAAAATATTTCGATTTTTCTGATAAATCTTGACTATTCTATCATGGAAACCGTTCCAATTATCCGGGAAAGTTGCGAATCGAGAAAGGAAATTTCCTCATTGAAAATGTTATGATGGTATGAGAAGAAACAGGGAAAGAAAATAGAGTAAGATAGAAAAATGAGAGATATAGCGGAAAGAACAGAATAGGATAATTTAAGGAGCCTAGAAATTAAATCAAAACCACAGGACGTTGTTGCATGCTGAATTACATGTAGAACATAGCATGCTATCCTTATTTGACTTATATACGTGATAAGACTAATTATTGCATAGTTTGTTGCATCCACCTGAAATGCTACTGCAGTAAGAAGAGCATTCGTTTTGGCAGATGCGATCTCGGTTCATTCGTCCATTTTATGTTGTATGTTGCTGGCATGAGGGTGGTGCGCGGTGCTGCATGAAATTCGTTGGAGGTAGGTGCATGTTGTATTGGAGCTATGAATGCTATGGGTGATATTTGTTGAATGTAAATTTTGCCAGTTATGCTTGCACATCTTGTAGATTAATATGTTGAAAATCGAGTTTCTTCAGTTAGTAATAGCAAACGTGTAAGAAACGAGTGTAATTTATGAATGATATTTACTTCTGACTTCATCTTTTAATTGGAAATGCATGCAATTTCTAACGTAAAATACAGTAGCATGCAGCATGCGAACAGTAGTCATAGCAATGTGCAGCGTAGAAGTATTGATAGTAATAGTAGTAGCGTGCAATGTAGTAAAACTAGCCAACAGGCTTAGTGAAGGATGCGAGCTGTTGTGTATACAGAGCGAAATGTATATATGTTGTGTGTGTGTGTGTGTGTGTGTGTGTGTGTGTGTGTGTGTATGTATGTATTTTGCAGCATGCCTCAAGTGACAGCAACAGACAGCTTGTAGATTTCATCGTACTATCAGTCTTTTATTCGAGATATCGTGAAGATGCGGGAGGAAGAAAAGAATCGCATTTCATCCAACAATTATTTGGGAATTTGTCCTTTGTCCCTATTTCGGAATCTAACGAGAAATTATCGAAGAATAATAATCAACTAAAATATTGCTATTTTCACTGGACTAATTTTAGCATATATTACCAAAGGATAACTGTTTTCTAGGAAATGAACTCATTATTTATTTTTACCGTAAAACTGTTTATAAGCATTTTCCAAATTAATCAATATATTCTGGTAGTTGTAATCAACCAGTTCGTTCGTTCCTCGTTTTTATGTAAGCAGTCTGTTATATCCGTGTTAGGCAGTTATGCCTATTTATGATGACGATCAATGGAATTTTCGAATTGGATGTTGCAGTTCTCTTGGATATATATTTTATGGATATCCTCCACTTTCTCAAAAAAAAAAAATACCATTGGCAGATGGTACGTACGGCAAATTTCAGATGAAAACATGTAGTGGCGAATGGTATATTAGCATAAATTAATGTGACGTATTTGAATGTTATTACAATCGATCGATACCGAAACTATAATTAGGGAAGACGGAAATGATATTGTGTGATCTTTAGTTTCTCAGTTAAAACTCAATTAACTGTTTCTCCACCTGATAGCTGTAATTAGTTTAAGTATAACTGTTTCTACTATCGCCTTTTCCCAAAATTCTATGAATCACCTATGTTTGTTAAAAAGAGCAGAGACATCAATGAAATTAATGATTAAGTCTAGGAAAAGGGTAATTTTTAATAAAAAAGAAATTGGAATGTTATTTAACGCTTAGTGAATTCATTTGGAAATTACCTCCTGATTCAGAATAGCTAAGGAATAACATGGACTGTATTTTCAAGTCATCTGTATGATACGTTCACTAAAAGATCATCATTTGAGTAGAAGTCGTATAATTCTGCAAAAAAATGGACTTTGTAGTAAATCATAGATAAGAGGTCATATATCAGAAAAAGAAAAAATGATCTATTGTCCCCGAATATTTTTGCTTTACTTTATAAAATTGAATATGTATCATTTCCAAAGAACCAAATCAATAATAGTAATTATCCCTTTACTGAAAATGAACATCGTATTCTACGTCGCACAATTGTACTCATCGAGAAAAATGCTTGTTGAAAAGTATTTTGTTTTCAGGTAATTAAAAGGGCTGGAATTTTTTATATACAAAACAGAATTTAGTTTGAAATTATATCGCGACGAAGGATATCGAATTTTTGGAATCTTACAAAAGCTGCTAGTTAAAGTAAGAGTAAGGTAAATTCTCTTGCTTAAAATATCGTCATCAAATAGCAGCATAGCCACTGGGTGAAAGATGATGCAAGTTAACTTCAAGTCAATTCTGATGATGATTCAAGTTAACCTTTCGTTGACTTAGTAATAGCTTAATGCGAGTGCCATAATCATTGCGATATATAGTTACATCATTGAGATTAGAAATAGATATATTCACCATAAAACATTTAAAATCATTTCTCTTTAGTCAAGCTAATAGTGCATGAGCAATTGTGATTGAGAAGTTCCGTTGATTATGATACTTCACCGTTATTCAACTGTTTACTGAGGGTAAATATCGGATTAAGAATATGTGCTTGATTAATCATCAAATATTGTTTGATTATTAAAAATATAACAATATTTTAGCAATAATAGAATTTTTGAATTATTTCATACTTTTCCTAAGAAAAAAATGAAATAATACTTGATTGTTTGTATGTATCATTAATGAAGATGAAAAACTGATGTGTAAATACTTTTTTTCTTCCGTTTCTCTCTTTTGCGAGTTCTTTAAGCGGTGATTTGCATTTAATAAATGAATCGATAAAATTGAATGTAATATTTTCAGGAAGATTTGTTGTGAGAACTGGAAAATCGTATGGATGACCAGAAGCAGTTGTTTCTGTTCGCATTTCCAGTTCCGAGTAATGAGGATCATTTAATTGATCGGTAATTCATTATCCGTTGATAGTAATGTTTATCATGCCTTATTGATTATTAATTTGGATGCAAATGAAATTTAAATTTCCTACATATACAGTTGCATCGATAAATGGAAATAGTAATAAACAACTTAATGGAAATTTTGGGAATTATTAGCCATGATTATAAATGAAGAAGAATAGCAGCTGTTAAAATCTTTCATTTCTTTTGTTTTGCAGTATAAAAGAAGCATCAAGTGCTCGAAATCAACATGGCGCTGTGTCAACAACAGCGCTAGCCAATATTGATGCGGACAGTATCGCACAACTTGCGGTTGGTCCGAATCATGTAGCATTTTTATTTAAGGTATGCAAATATTCATCATTTTCTATCCAGAAATTTTATTTGAATATAAAAAACATTTGAGTTTCATTTAATGAAGCTGGAATCTGAGCTCTTCGGAAATCTCTTCATGGTATGAAGTCAAATACATATCACTTATTGCAGTGCGGTCGTGTTGCTCGATTGAAATACACTTTAACAACTGCTACTAGAGAAGAAAACACTGGCGATGAGAAAAGCTCCAGTGGAACAAGTGGAGGTGCAGGTTCGGGAAGTAGCGGTAGTGGAAGCGGGCCTACAACAGGTGGTAGCAGCGGTTCATCTGCTGGTGCCGGTTTGTTATTCCTTTCTAATAAAAGAAAGAAAAGTATTCAAGAAGGCAAGCATATTGTTGATCAAAAGAAGATTTTTTCATTCCTTATTCGTTTTAATAAATTTCAAATAAATTATATTTCATTTTTGCATTAATTATTGCATTTACAGTTCTTGCATTATTTACAGTATTAAGTCGAGGTGCAAAAATTAGACGGGTAATGATGGCAGCGAGACGGACGGCGGGTGCATTGGGCGAACGTGCGGGTGTGATTGTTGATCGAAGTCGACCGCTTGTCCCTCTTAGTGCCATTCCCGAAGATCTCATTGCTCAAGCCCAGGTGAATTGCATTAATTTCAGAATTGTGGTCGTTTTTACATTCTGGAAATATTACGTCATTTTACATGAGAATTATATTATCCCTCTCGATCAATTAGAAGTAGGAAATGTGCTGATATAGACTAACTGTATTTAATCTTTCATTGGCCTATTTTTTAAGGTTGTTTTGCAAGGGAAATCACGTGAAGTTATTGTACGAGAGCTTCAGCGAACGAATCTCAATGTAAACGAAGCTGTAAATAATCTACTCAGTCGTGATGACGAGGAAGGTAACTATTTTTTTTTTTCAGAACTAACTACGGCTAACAATTTTCTAAGTCATGCAAGTGTTATTTCTTACACTTCAATAATTAAGTATCATACGCTTGTTTTTAGGCGACGAAATAGATGAAGGTTCTGAAGCGTATCTTCCCGAAGAGCTTCTCTCGTTATTGGATGCTGGATTACGAAGTGATTCACATGGAAGTGCCGTTATTGATGGTGATAATTTGTATACAAGTGGTGAAGGTTTCGATTATGTTGTGGCACGGGATATTGCTCGAAGACGAGTGGATAGGGGTTAGCTTATCTGCAAATTTTGAGTTAATTAAAAGGAATTTAGCTCTTGTTTTATGCATGAATTTCTTACATTTTCTATGCTATTCTAGTTGGTGACATTTTTCTTTCAGATAAAAAAAATGACAAAGCAAAAGAATTTTCTTCGGAAACTTATACACGTTTAAAATATGATGAAAAATTGCAATATTGGGCCAAAGAAATTGTGAGTTTATAGCTTATACTGTTTTTATCCAAATTTGAAGTATATTTGTTTATAAAAAAATCTTAACATTGTTAACCGGGAAAAATAAGACAACCAAATTCATAAGTTGCATTGATGAGTCATAGTATGAACACTTGGAGAAAATATTAAAAATTTTCCGTATTTGAAGTTGTTTTGTTTTCAGGTAATGCGTTGCACTCTTTTTACGATTGATAACATTTTTGTCTTTGATTTAATTTTGAAGTTTTTACTGATTTCCTTAACTACAGGATATGTTTCCGACGGGTGTAACGAAATTTGTGAAAATAGCTGCTATGAGTAGTGAATTAATCGCGTTAGGTGATAATGGATTTTTCTATAGTTGGTCATGGAAGAATGATGGGCACGGTTCAATGACCGCGCATCCTTTTGGTATTAAACTTTTGACTAGTGTAAGTTTCCGGGCAATTATTTTTCCACTTCATAAATTGTTGTTGTGTAAAATCTTTTTTTGTTAATAATGTACTATTGTAGGAACTATTATTGAAGTTAATTATTTATCAGTGATCTAATTTCAGGCGCCGGATGAAGAGAAATTTGTAGATGTAGTATCATGTGCATATCGCGCGTGTGTTATAACAAATATGAATAGGGTAGCATCGTTTATGGATGGCGAAGCATGTGGTATGAAGATATCTAATATGCTATTAACACCATTGATGGAAATACCGGATGGCGAAAAATATGCTTCATTATACGTGTGTCCTATGTATTGTCTAGTGAAAACTCAGTCGAATACTTGTTATTGGTGGTATAATTTTTTTCTGATTAACTATGTAAAATATATCTTGTTACATGTCTTTTGTTTTTGTCCGTAATTTTTATAAGATTTTTATAAGATCAGTAGAAAATCATATCTTAAGTTTATATTCATTAAAGTTTGCTTAGTGCATGTGATTGTTCGGGATAATTATTAGTTCTTCGTTTTAGGGGTATTTATCCATTCAATGAAAGACGAAAATTATGGGAACGAATGCGTTCAAAATCACGTCGCAATTCAAATCTTGCATCGCCTGAAGTGGTTGAAGGTTGCGAAGTTCGAACAAAATCACATCCTATATATACGACAGGCTCAGTTGCTTTGAACTTCAGCTCTGGAATACCAATGGTTGGAGTTTATTTTTGAAAAACTTATTTTCTCAGCCTAAACACATCTCTCATAACCTTATGTTCTTATGACAGAAATTTCAGTGATTTTGATTAAATAAATGAAATTTTGCTTGAAGGTTGGCGCTTTAATGGAATCAGCTTGGACTCTGTCTGAATTGTGTAGGTTTCGAGTAATGACACCAGCACAGCACGATGAAACTAGTGATGATGACGGTTCGTGCCTCAATTCTTCTGCGAATCAATCGACTGATAAAAAAGGCTCCTTAAATCGTGAGTTAATTAGAATGCATCTCAGCGCTCCTTATCCCCAATAAAATTCTTATAATCATTGTGTTATGCTCCATGAAGCTGAAAAGAAAAAATCGAGTTAATTGGTCAGTTAAAATTGGTGAAATCTACAATGTGCGTGTTTTGACATTATATGAATGGGAAAGTCTTTATGAGTTTTCAAAAGACAAAAACATTAATGAGATCTGTAAAATCAAAGTAAAGCAGTTGATTTTGTGGGTTTTAAAATGGCTTTGTGGAATCTTTATATTACGCTTAGTTCACTCTCTTCACGCTTCTTAGCTGCATTCTAATTTGCCATGTAGTAGTAGCCTTTTTTTCAAAGACAAAAAGAAATTTTTCCTTTTAGTCAGATGAATTCCAAGGTTATATGATGCAACTCACGCTTGCACTTTGTTTCACTTCATTTGTCAGTATTTTGCAAAATTATTTATATGTTTTTTATTCGGAATGGTTGTTTACTTTTTACATATTTTTGATTGTCTGTTCTATTCATCCGGGTGATAGTTTACATTCATTGTGAAATTTTCATTTATCAGACTTCTGTCTTTTTTACGAACAATCCATGTTTTCAGAATACGGTAAAAGACCACGTGAAGAGCAGAAAGGAAATACTTACCGAGAAACTGCATGGGCTCTTAACGAAGCAATATTCATCCACAATGAAGCCTCACAAGACACAGCCGTTGTTAAAATTGTATACTTATTTTTTTTACATGAAAATTGATAGCAATTTTTATGGGGTCTTTTATATCGCATTATATTGTTCTAAAACAAAAACCATGATTATCATTCTGAACTTTGAAGTTGATGCAAAACTTTTTTTCAGGTTGATGGGGCTTATTGCGGAATTGTGTATAAACCGGCTGTTGCTAATAATGGTGATGATACAAGCAGTCAAAATCAAGATGCGTTTGATTTGGGAAAAATTCGGCTGATGCGCAAAGATGATCTTGTTGTTGTAATGCCAAACAGCAGAATTCCTCGCTGTCCTGAGAATTTTCAAAAGCACCTGCAAAAAATACAATTGCCGAGTGGTATATCAATGAAAAAAATGCATTCTTTAGCCATAGATAATACCGGTTTGTTATTTTTCATAATTTGTTGTTATCTGAGGTCTTTTGGAATTCATTACTGGTAATGATCTGTTTAGTGTAAATTAGCGTGATCTCAGTATTTCCTTAAAATTATAAGTCAAGCAACTTGAATATATAAAAAAGATTTTTTTTTTTTCGAATTTGAAAAAAAAGAGAACGGAAACAAAAAAAAAACATGGAAAGCAAAAAACAAAGTTCTGATTGAACTATCATTTTGTTGCTTTAGCGTTCATATAATTTTTTTTTTCTGTTTCATTAATATAAAGTGCTTTTTCAGGTTTACGGCTGTTGATCGAAAAACGAGGACGACTTCATTTGGTTCGTTTGAGTGTATTTGGTAAAGTACAGAGTGATCACGTTTTGCCAGTAAATGTTTCAGCAATTTGCAATGCTGGATTGCATTTGCCACGGCTTGAGAATTATGGAGATGTAAGTTGATTTATTAATTTCTTCAACTTTTTTCAAAAATTTTCACGTGATATTGCCGAATTCGTTCGCTCGATCAAAACTCTGCAAATTGAGTTTTTTTTTTTTTTTTTTTTTTTTTTTTTTATATTTAATTGTTTGCGAAAATATTGACTTTTTCCATAATCGTTTCATCTAAATAAGCTTGTGATTTGTACATTAATCGAGATTCAGGAAATGATTATGATGATAAGCGATAGTAACGGTTCGATAATACCGATGGTACGTGATGCAACGGGAGGATTTCGTGAGCCAGTTTATTGCGCTTTACCCAAAATTCATAATTTTGCAGTTGGTTTAAGACCATTGGATTCTGGAGATAATGAAAATGCTTCAGCAACTGCTAATGATGATTGTACGTATGATTTTATCAAAGTGAAATTTGTATCATGATTCAGAAGTTTGTTAAACAATTTTTATTGAAAGAGTTTTATTCGTCACTTTTTCTTTCGTCCACTTAATTATTTCTCAATGAATACTGGTTAAGAGTCGATATAGCAATTTTTCAGCATCATCAACATCACGGAATGCTAGTCGTACTGGGGTTATGGTAGCCTTAATTGCTCCTTCTCCTTCAACTACTCGTCCACGAATACCATCTCTCTTACAGACTATCCTATATTGCGATCTGCAAGGCGTGGATTTAGTGCTTGATGCACTTTCGAGAGAATTAGGTACTTTATTGATTTTCCTTTTTTGTCTTTAAATTTCTAGAATTTTTAATTTATTTATCAGTTTTAAGTCATTATTTATTGTTTGCAGTCACGGTCAACAAAATCAAAGAGAATAGTCTTGCATATTGCAGTTATTGAATTATTTTAATTTACTTGCTTTTGGCAATAATGTGTTTTTTGTTTTTGCTTGAATAGCTTCGTTGACTGTGATTTCCAATAAAATAATTTACATTCCAAAGAGGCTGATTTATATGTCATTTCTAGATCGAGAAGTTGTGAAAACCGAAATCTTGAATTCTCGTGCAGATGGAAATCGAACCATTTTTCATGCAGCAGTGATGAACTGTTTTGCGACAACTAACAAGGAAGAGGCAGATACGATGGAAATTTCAGTGAATACAGAAAATAAACTTTTACCGCGTTTAGCAGGTAAATGATCTTTTTGTTGGATGAGACCTTCACATAGAAGACATGCCTGTTTCCTGAAAAGGATAACATAAAGAAAGCCCAGTATTTTTTTAGCTGTTAAAATATTTACATGCAGAAGTCAAACTATGAATAATATGTTTGTTTATCTGAAATTTTTGTTTATAGCTGCGGATATGTCAGCTGCTGAAGAAACTCGCGCTGCATTTGATAATCGTTGGCAACGCATGTTGAGACGTCATGGAGCCAATGCAGAGTTTGTTTTTCTCTAGCAATCGTTGAAAGGTCAAAATTTTCGCTATGCCGTCTAAAATAATGAAGTCAAAAATCCATAATATTACAGGGAAGAAATGTTGATACGAGAATTAATGGCAAATAATCCATTACGGAGACCAGGTCATGATGTTGGCAACATGGAAGATGGTGAGTTTTTTTTCGTAATCAGTGATGAACTTTCACTACGCTCACTTTGTCTTAGCTTATTTTTCAAAATTTTGAGTCATTGTAAGTTTATACTCAATAATGCTTCTCAATGCAGTGGTGAAGTAATAGTAATTTTTTAGTGTTGGCAGATTTTGCGAGAAGTCTAAAAGATGCCAAAAAATCATCTGTTTTCATAGAAGATATGAAAGAAGAAGGTTTTTTTTTACATCTTATTCTTGTAGAAACTGTATTTTGATTATAATCGATCGGTCTTAATGCTTAATTTTTTTTTGCGTTTTAATTTTTTTCTTTTTTTTTTTTTTCATTTTCAAATGTATTTGGAATACTGAGGAATCTAAAAATTTTGCTTAATGTCATGCAGAAGAAATTTTTGTTCAGCATCGATGCCGATTATTGTTAATGCCAATAATGAACCAAAGGTACGACAGTGCAACTCAATAGAAATTGTGAAAACTCTCTGTTATAACTCCACTGTAGCACCATATCTTCTCGAATTGCTGACAACGAAGTATATCTGGAGTTATTTTATATTATTAACATCATAGCAAAAAAGTTGTGTACAACTAGTAGTAAACCAAGCGACATGTGTAAGTTATATATGTAGGACTATCCGTTGGGTGGTTGCCATAAGATTAATTTAAGAATGACAGAAAATTGGTTCTACTTGTAACGTTAGTATTTAGTCGATTTGAATAAACAAGTAAACGCTTAAGATTAGAAATCCTTTTTGCGGAGCAGTTCTGTATACGAAAAAATCAGAATGCAAGTAAGTGTCTGCGAAACATTTGCCATTACCTACTGCATTGTGCGAAGAAGCATTTTATGACTGGCTCAATCATTGAAGGAATACAAAATTGATAGGTAACTACAAGCACATTGTGTGCACTGCAACTGGTGTATCTTTTAGTCCGGTATTGAGCGAAAGTAATTTTTGATTTCAATTCCAGAGATATTAATGGACATACGCCTTTCATGTGCGCTGTTAACTACAGAGCATATACGGCCGCTTTCATCCTCTGGCTCGCTGCCGAAGAATTGCAAAAAGAAGCGCAAATCGCTGGTCCGTCGCACTTTTCTTTTCTTTTTTTTTTTTAATGACTAGTGATAAATTACAATTGCATAACTATGGATCTTCATCTTTGTTGTTGGAACCACAACTGTTGGATTTAACGAGATTTTGTAGGTCTTCAAGGCAAGAAACAGTCAGCTGATGCGATTTTAAATTCCATCATATATCCAGTAGGAAGTAGACCTGATGATTCACCTTTATTCATGCTTTGTATGAATGATACTTGTAGCTTCACATGGACCGGTGATGAACATATCAATCAGGTTTGAATTAATGATTTTAAAAAATAAATTTAAATGAAAAATGAAGTATTCATTTCTTTTTATCCTTTGATAATTCTTTTATTTTTCAAGTTCTCTATACCATCCTGATTTTTATAATGATTCGATTTTAAGTTGAAATTATGGTAGCATTTAGGAATAGTTTAATTGATTCTCTATTATAATATTTAAATGGACTTCAGGATATATTTGAATGTCGAACATGTGGATTAATTGGTACACTATGTTGTTGCACGGAATGTGCGTATACCTGCCATCGCAATCACGAATGCAGGTTGTATCTTATTTTTTAATATTTCCTTATTTACATCATTTTACGTAACAGTATTTATAGTTCTTTACCTCGAGTTTTATTATAAAAAAATTTTAGATTAAAAAGAACGTCTCCAACGGCTTACTGTGATTGTTGGGAAAAGTGTTCCTGTCGGGCTCTTGTTGCAGGTAATACACTACGGCGGGAAAAATTGGTATCTGTGTTGCTCAACAGCACCGATCTCATTCATCGTACAAATTCTAGGTATATTTCTTATCTATAAAATGGCTTAAAGCAGCTGTTAGCCAAGTCATTCCAAAATATTCAAACACAGCGATGTTATTCATTTTGGTAAGAGCCTTATGGGGATCTAGCAAAAACTAATAGCTGTTAATTTTATGAAATTGAAGCATTGAGCCATCTTTTATTTATCTTATTCAAAATGAATAGATGGTTTTAAAATCCCATAATCTTAGCTATTTTTAATTATAACTGTACTCTCTTATGCCGATTATGTTGATCATGTTATGATTACAGAGGGGAACATTTGTTACTGTTTTTGGCACGAACTGTCGGTAGACAAACCATTGAACAAGAACATTATCAGCGTCGAATGATGAAGAAATCTCAGGGAGCAAATGGTCTGTTCCGTTTATCCTAATTTAACTTCTGATTTATTTTTTCGCTTTTTAAATTTATATCTCTTTATTTTAGCAGGCTGAATTAGGTTATTTATTTCTTAATGTAGCAGCATTTCCAGACACTACTCCGGAGCATGATTTGGAACCACCGAAATTTGCTCGTACTGCTTTTGCAAAATTGTTGGCTGATTGGCGTGCCATTAAAAGTCTAATAATGTTGGGCGTTAAGGGCATGCAAAAGTGAGTTACAGTTTTCACATGAATTGAAGGTTATACTCAAATTTCTTAAATTTTCTGCTGGTTTTAATTAAAATATTTATAGTGATGCGCTGGTTGTGGAAGAAGTTTTTCATTTAAATCAGCAACATGGATGTTCACATCTTGATAAATTTGTTTTCATCTTGTTGGCAAAATGTTCAGAAACTGTAAGTTGAAACTGAAAAGGATGTAATGGATTTTAATAGAGTTGAAGATACTTATTGCATTTTGAGGATAATTTTAATAGACCCATAAGAAAGTGCGTGCTTTTCATTTTTCTTTTTTTTTTTTTTTTTTTAAGCATATCGATACTCTGCTTAATACATTGATAACAGAAGCAAATAAGAACAATGAAGAGATGAAAAGAGATCCTGACATCGATTACGTAATTTCACGTTTCATACGCGCAGTTGTCAGGTTTGTAACAATCACTTGTGTCATGAATAATATTGTTATTTTAATGGATATTTAGAGTTCATGCTTTTTATTTCCAACATTTTAGGATGTTCATACTTTTGACATTATTGTCACCGGCTGCCATCACTGTTGCCACAGCTACAGCAAGCGGGATTTCGCAAGTGATGACATCTGGAAATACTCCACCAAGGTTTGTTATTATGAATCTAATCTTCGTTTACAGTTTCTTATTTATTGCTCGAATTGATTGTAGTAGGTTTTGTATTTTTCAGACGAGTCTTTGGTCCTGGTTTACATACTGTGAGCTTCACTGGTCTGTTATCCCTCGTTCGATCGACAAGTGGACGTGAAAGTTCCGCTGCTAAGGAAGCTAAAAAGAAAAAGTATATTCCAGTTTTTGGTTGTTGATTTTATTTCTATGGAATTAAGAAAATTCAAGGCATTTTATAGAATGCGCTGTGCGATTTTGCATCTTAATGAAAATAGATCTCTTATTTCAGTATGACGAATTTTGTGTTGAAATGCCGCCGTATATTTCAAACTCTGTTGAATTATTCGATCAACGAACTGTGCAATATGGCTGATTCTTTGATCGCTCCTGTGCGACTTGGAATAATCAAACCTACTTCAGTTATTGCTCAGAATATTACCGGCGATCCTCTTGATGTTAGCTTTGCTTTGTCATATTAAAAAAAGGAAAAAGAAAACTACCAAAATAATACATTTGTATATTTTTCTTGTAAGTTTCATTAAAATGGATTTTTTAATAAAAAAAATAAGATTTGCAGGTGATAGAAAAATTCCTGAATGCAAAAATCGATTTATCAACAATAAGTACCACCGGAGAGGATTTTGCTGCAGTGAAATTCGGTCGAAAACGAAAAGTAGTTTCTTTCTATTTCTTATTTTGAAATAAATTTTTCTTTTTCAATTTGGCCTATTCTTCCGGAGGTTTACTTTGTTAATGTCTGCGATATGCGGTTGCGTCAGGAAATGTACTAAATTGAATATTCAGACAATCATATTCTTAAAAATCTCTGAGAAAGGAAAAGCATTTCCTTTTTTTAGTGAGGACGAATAATTATTATAATCCAATGATATTTCAAAAGTCTGTTCTAGCGTAGTATACGAAGGGAAGGAGACCATGGTGATGAAGAAGTGCGCGAAGCCCCGCAAACACATAGTACACCAGAAAGTGATAATTCAAGCGATTCAGATAGTGATGGTAGGCTTTTATATAGGTTTGGTTCAAATAGAATATTTTTTGGAAAGAATAGGAAAGAATATATTGAAGAATTGATTGAATTAATTGAATTTGTTTGGATGCAGTTTGAGCAGATTTAATCTAGTTAGTTATTTTATCATTTCATATTTGTTAACATTGTTATGAGTTTCATTTATGATCTTTTTTTTTTTTTAGAGTCGCGTCCTACACGAAGTCAAAGTTATGTTGGCGAAGTGTACAATGCACTTCGAAATGGTAATTGCTTTAAACTGTATTAATTATTCCTTTCAAAATTTGATCAAAATACCTCATTATGCAGCAAAATATTAATGCCTAAGTTGTAGTCGGGAAATTCTTTCAATTTGCTGTACTTTAACAACCAGTTATTGTCAGCCTTTCATACAATTGTTTAAAAGATGATCATTAATCGGATTCTTGGACGCTCTTAGGAGATTCGATAAATATCTAGTTGCAGCTGTTGGAAAACAAAGAAAACATTATCCTAACTGATCATTTAGTTTCTAGAATGATAAATATCCATCTTATGGATTTCCAATTAGAAATATGGATAAATAAAATCTTCCTGAAAAATAAAACCGATTAATTCATACATTATGCAAATTAAATATTCTAGAATAAATGTAGTTATTTCAGAAGCATCATCAGGTAATTATGATGGCGATGAACTATTCAGCATGTCTGAAGAAGATCCAGAGGATGACTCAGTTGAATCAGTCAGTTCACCAGCTGAGCAAGATGACGATCCAACTAGTCAAGGTAATGATCCTAACATTGATGAAGAAGATGAAGAAAACGATGATGATGGGAATGGTGATGATGGAGATGGTAAATTGTTTTTTTTTTTTTTTATTTTCGTTGGTCATCTGTTCTTCAATGTTGTTGAACGTTTCAGAGTCTCTTAATATTTATGATTGATGTTGTTAATTTGTTAAATCAGAAAAGTGGTACAGAATGAAAACTCTGTAACGGAAATTTAGAACAAGAATTCGGGAATGACGAAGACGAAGGTAATTACGAAGAAGGTGATGAAAATGAAAATGATCGTTATGAGCAAGAAGGAGATCATGAAGGTAACGAAGAGGGAAATGGTGATGGTGAGGATGAGGAAATGCAGGTGGAGCCAAATGAGGAAGATGATATACCGGAAAGTGGTGATGGTACTAGCGATGGAACATATGGTTACCATTTTTCCTCATTCCCACTGCGTTTGGCTTTTTACTTTGCAATTTTCATCTTTACCTTTCCACCATAATACATTAATTATTACAGATGTGCGATCGCGGCACGTACGACCGAATGAACGTAGAACGGTTTGCTTCAGTTCTTACATTCTAATATTTTACGATTGTTGCATGTAAAAATTATCATCACATTATAATCATTAAAAGGGCATATTTTTGAGTTGCTCGGGAAATTTTTTATATCCGTAACGCTAAGCATTTCATGTAGTTGAAAAATATAAATCGGTGTTTTGTCATAGTAATATTATCTTAAAGAATCAGTCGTCTCGGAACTCTCGAGCTACAAATAGTTTACCTGGCGAACAACAGCAAGATGCAGCGCCGCGTACTGATTCCAATAGTGCATCACAACAGCGTGCCCGAAGTATAATTTTCTTTTGGTGTTGATTTATATTTTCATTTTATGATGTATTTTTTCCTCGTTTACTTGAAGGAAATTATTTGTTTTAGATAATGAAGTGAACAGTAGTACGAATCGTAGTGCTGACGCTACTTCGGCAAGAGTATCTGGTGTAACGAATGGGAGACATAGTAGTAAATTTTTTTATTGATCTTAAACAATGCATACGAATATTCATTTTATGATTTTTTTCTTAGATTGAATTCTCACTTGTTAATATTTGTTCATTTTAGAAGAGTTATTTATACTAATTTTTGTTTTAAATTATTGCAAATAGTAGGATAATTGCATCTGTATAACTTTTTATCAATGACTGTCATTTTCATTTACCAATGCTCCAGACACTTAAGCCTGTAGGAATTCTTTTTTTATTTCTTAATTCAGTTGCATTACTGCTTTAGCAATACCTCTGCAATGGGCAATGCGTCGTATGACCTCGAATGTTGAACGACCAGCCGCAACACGGCGTAATGATGACAGCGAAAATCGGGGTTTCTTTTCTCTGTTTGAATATTTAGGAACCTCTTGGAATAATTGTATCACGTTTGTAGTAATAATTCATTTATAACGAAAGTTCTAGGCATTTAAGTTTATCATACTTATCAGTTGCAAATTTCAGTATAAACTAAGATCTCATTTTGCTATGATGTCACAGATTAAGTCAAATTTCAAAATTCATGCCTTTTTTCGAATTGTATTTGCAGAATCAAACGCAGGACCCCTAACAAACTCAAAACATTTGCGAGAATCATCAGAGGATGCTTCTACTTCAATAACTAAAACAAACCAGCAACTTGCTTTGTCATTTTCGCTTATTATCAGGTTGAAGATTGACTTGTGGCATACATTAGTTTTATCTTTCTTGCTATTATTAGAGAAATTCTTGAATTTATTCACTGAGATTCTTTTTTGGTCTTTGATTCCACACTAGATGATGAGATTTCTTTCTAGATTGGTTGTGGACTTGATGCCAATACTTGTGGATCATCGAGAGTTTGTGAAAAGCTCTTATTCACTTATACCAAAAATGCTGGAGTTAAATGACGTTGTTGTAATCGCAATCCGTGTAAGATTAAATTCTAATTTTTGAAATTTTTTCTGATATGTATTTTAGAAGCTAAAAAAGCGAAATATTTTTAGTCAAGTAAAAAGATCTATCGCTCACGTTTCATTATTTTTTTCATTTTATTTCTAGGTTTTACTGTGTATTGTTATCTTTTTTGTGCATTCTATGCCTATAATTTAACTGCATTTAGCGACTGATAGATGAGCGTCTCTATGTTGTCTGGCACTGGATGGAAATAGTTCTAGATCGAACTGAAGCTCAACTACGTTTTGGAAACGCATTGATGGCATCACCGAGTATTGCTGCGGTACTTCGTAGAGAGAAGAAACTGTCCCCTAAAAAGGGTGATGATCGTGACACTGAGTACGTTTACTTCCCTTCTTTTTTCTCTTCTTAAATTCATCCAAAACCTTAGCAACTTCTTTTTTTTGCAGAAGACATAGTCCTCGACCTGGATCAGGAAATCATTCCAGCACGCCAGTTCCTAGACAGGATTACGCCGCTGGATCTGCGACTGCAACAAACAAAAAAGGTAAATTTCATATATCGTATTGATCTTCAAATTTAACATTTTGTGTATCACTGTTTTAATTTTACCTTTTTTTTTTTTTTTTTTTTTTTCAGTTATAGAATTTCAGATGAACAAAATTCGGATTCGACGGCATCATTGGAGGATTTCTTTGATTATATAACAGCACTAATGCGCTCGCATGCTTCTGAAAATGGTGATGATGTCCCGATTATCGAATTCAATGCACTGAAAGCTTTGGCTTTTGTGGCAGATGCATATTTGTCATTAACTGATGTACTGGAAAAGTTAGATGCTAGAATCGCATTGGGTTTAAACTCAACAGAAAATGTGGCAAGCGATAAAGAAGTTATTGATATGTTTCAAAATGATGAGGCTTCCGTTAGTTATTTAATCTCTTAACTGAATGAACTATCGCTAAAAAAAGAAAATTTGAAAGATTGACAATTGTACTAAAATAAAGTCTCCAGCTCTGATTTGTTTAATTTATGTGAATTTTCTCCTGATTTCCTATTGATTCAAATTTAAATCGCACGATAATATTGCTAGTAATATTGATTTCAGGCTGTTGACGGCGGTAAATCAAATATGCAGGCAGGTGCATCGATGATTGATTTTTTCCAGGTGCTCAGTACATTTTACTATATGGTGCAAATCTTTTTTCCTGAATTTTCTTTTCAAAAATTTTGCCCGCGGTTCAAAACTGTAATTTTGCTTTTAGCGTTCTAATTCACTGCTTTATCCGGGCATTGCATCATCGTCCAATTATCATGCATTTGAGCATAAATGTGTTGATTCTTTGGCGCTAGCTGAGCGTCCACAGCTTTTGAGACCGGATATTGAAAAAGAAGAAATGTTTGGGTTGCCGATAAAACACAAGACAGCTTGTGAGCATAGGGTTTGTTTTAACAAAATTTTTTGCGAACTTAATGATGATATTGTACAGTAGTAATTTTTAATGCATTTTATATATTCTCACAGACATTTCAATAATTATTATGTGTTTTTGAATTTTCATTTTAAAGTTGACAATGAATGTAATGTAAAAAAAAAAGAAAATTTTAATGGAAAAACAGAATTTAAGATATTTGTAACATTCCCAAACACTCTATAAACTTGTAACTTTAAGAAAAGTGTTCGAGAACATGGTACAAAACATCCAGCTCATCAAGGATTAGTTGCTCCATGGTCGAACTATCAGGAAATGTTGCCTGTAAATATCAATGGTTTGTTTCCCATTGTTTTTCAGCAAATTAATATTTTGTAATTTTGAATATGCCAGGATAATTATCGTGAATTACAAAGTTAATTTTATTGTCTATTTTGATTTACTTACAGAGGAGAAAGAGATCCCAGTAAGTGGGCTTTCACGTCCTAATGTTATCGTGCATTCGAAGAGCATATCTAATGAGCCAATAGTGCAAGGTTGGAACTTTTTTGATTTAATTTTTTCAAGCTATTATATATTAATTTTACATGTGGACTTTTTCCATATTTTCTATTATAACTTTATGATATGACTTCTTAATTTTAGGGAAGCGACGACGATTATGCTCGTCATCTATTATCCCACCACCTCGTGGTTTTGTTGCGATACAGCTAGAAAGTCTGAAAAGTGCATTACATCGCAGTAATCAAAGTCGTGTGCACAAGTCACTGGCGCGCTGGAAAAATACATTAAATTTAATGGCAAAGGTGAGACGACGCTTAAAATATGATCTGTCGGAATTATAGAATAATTGCCAAATCTGACTTTTCATGCCTTTTTCTGAACTTGGAATATTTTTCATATATAATTTTTTCATTACTTATTTGTAAAAATAAGTAATGAAAAAATTATATAAAAGAAAAAGTTGAGGATAATATTTAGGTGATTTTATGATACGATTTGAACTTGGTGGTTTTCAGGCATTTAGCGATCAGTTGCTGATTGCTTGTGGTGGTGAAGTTACGGGTTCAATCCTTTTGAATGAAATGGCTGGTTTTTTGGTTCGTGAAGCACAGTTTCGTAAGAAAATGGAAAAGTTTAAAGCTGCACAAAGCAAAGATATTGTTTTCGAGGTGTGTTTGCAGATGAACAAAAGTTTAAGTCAAATGATTGCTTATCGATTCTCAGCCATATATGCCAACCTAATAAAGAGAAAAGAGAAGTGAAATACTAGAGTGAAAAGGATAATGTTGAGTTCGATTTACGAATTCATCAGCAGAGAACAAAGTCGATTTTTTTCTTTTTTTTCTTTTTGAAGTCTTCATTTTTGACAGAAGTGACTAACTAATAACGCTTAGGTAATAAGATTATAATCCACTCATCACCATAATATAGATTCGCGATATCATTTTTCTGCATGCTATTTTAGATGGCTAGTGTAATAGACGAATAGATAGCTTAGTTGTTTGAAGTTTCTTCAATTGTTTGTGCAACTCATTTGGTTACCCACTCATATGAAGGTAGAGAATCTGTTTAATTGTATGAAAAATTATCTGATGAGATGACCGAAAGCGCCTTTGAGAACAGAAATACGCAGTAATAATAGAGTTAGTTTTTGTGAGGTGTTTTATACAAAATAAGTTCTTTTACTTTTCACATTTTATACATATCTTTAGATCGAGCGTGACAAGCATGAAATGATTGCACAGACAATTCGTCAATTGAACGTGCATTATTCGCGTCGTGTTAACAGCTCGTCTTCAGTGAATTCAACACAGAACAACAATGTAGATTCTTCTCGAGATTTTGGTTCGATAAGATCAGTCAGACTGATTAATCTTTCATGGGCTAGCGCTAACAATAAAGACGATTCTGATGCACCTCCTCTGGCTTGCCATAAGGTACAATTTTCTTTCAGTTCATCGAAATTTCTCAAATTGAGATAAACCAATATTTATTATCACATAGGACATGCATATTTTCTGAGACCTGAGTAACCCATGTTTCTGTTAACATTTTGGTAATCATTCAAACCTAAATTTAAAATCGAGAGTCAAAAAATTGTTCTTTTCCTGTTCTCTTTTTGTTTCAGGTAAAAGTCACTTTCAAGAATGAACCTGGAGAAGGAAGTGGTGTAGCAAGAAGTTTTTATGCAGCCATTGCAGATGCATTTCTAACAATGAAACGTTTACCAACAGAAACACAAGTTTTAGCTGCTTTTGGCAGCCTACCTGCAGATATTCCACCATCATCGGGTAAATTTTATTGGGCATGGAAGCTAAAGCTAGAGCTAAAACTTATAGTAAATACTGCTATTTTTAAGTTATCTTTGAAACAAATTTATCGGAAGCAAATATATTCATTTGTCAAAGATAATAGAACTCGAAATTAAGGGAATTGGAATTTTAGGAAATCGCGGATCTGGTCGTGGAAGTTATCGCGATAGAAGTGCAATCCTCCTGAATAGTTTGTCAATGGCTGGAAGACGACGAAGTTTAAGAAAGTGAACTATTTGAAAATGAGATTTATATGTGAAGCGTATACGATACTGAGTATTGAAAAAATCGTGGCAGCCTCCTAAAATGACTCTAGACTGAAAAATATAATAGTCTAACTAGAACAAATGATGAGAAATTCCATTCTAATATTTTCAGTCGATATACTCTCTCTGTTTCTTCGCCGTCGTACTATTCACGCCATCAACCGCATCTTAATGAACCATCAGGTGATGTTGAGTCAGCTGTAGCATCTAATATTGATAATTTGGCAACGCCTCAAGCTCCATCAGCTTGGGAGCCTGAGCGAGAAACATTAGGAGAAAGATTATTGGCAAGAGTTCGGGCAGTAAGACCGGTAAGATTTTCTGAAAGTTACAACGATTTCAATATTTTAAGATTTTTGAGCAGTATGTAAAAACATCTGATACTTATTTGCAATTACTGGTATCTTTGTAAGTTTACGTTCTCCATGATTTACAGTTATTAGCAAAAGACAACATTGAATAAGAGATAGTTATCTAATTTTTTAGACGAAATTTAATGTTATGAGGTTTTTTGAAATCTTGCATTTTATTATTTACAGTTGCAAGTATTTGAGCAAGTGAAAATTTTTTACCGTCACTTTGAAATAAGATATCTTTAGCCTCATTTTTCCATGATTTATTTGCAGCAGTTATGTAACAAAATTACGGGCATGTTGCTGGATCTTCAGCCACACCAACTAATAACGATACTTGCCAGTGAAGAACTTCTTCGTGCTCAGGTAGAAGAAGCCTCTGAAATGATTCAGGCAGCTGGTCTAGGGAATAGCGATGGAGATCGTGCTAACGAATCAGCACCCTCGAATCGGGGGCAGTCAACATCAACTAAGACTGGATCGATAGCACGTGCATCTAGCACACCAAATCTCAATTGTACAAATTTAAAATATGTCGTTTATTAATATATTGTCCATTTTGTAATTTGCAATATGAATTCAATGCTTTAGAAACATTTCAAGAATTAGATGGGATATACCTTTCCCCATTTTAATTTTTTGCTTTTCATTAGAGACAACAAAAACAACGATGTACAAAAAAAAATGTTGTTGAAGATGTGATTATACTGCTAGGGAGAATGTATCTTTTAATTAGTAAATATGGTAGAAATTTAGTGCATAATTCTTTCATTATTTTGTATGATATATATTTACGTAATCCGAATTTCAGCTGCTAATGATTCAAGCTCAGTTAGTTTGGAAGATGATACAGCGCCATTATTTTATCGTCCAAGTAGGACTGGCTATTATACACCAATTGCTGGTAAGAACTCGACACATCGTTTAAATGCTTTTCGAAATGTTGGAAGGTGAGTGGTTCTGTGATTTTCTTTTCATGTTTAAATGAAGAAAATTAAGTCTGGAAAGCATAATGCGTAGTAATGTTTTTTTCAAGTTCTGATCTCTAATTTTATTTCTTCAACATACATTTATAGAATGATCGGAATTTGTTTGATGCAAATGGAGATATTCCCATTGCATCTTTGCCGACATGTATTAAAGTTCATACTTGGACGTCCAGTCAACTGGTTTGATCTTGCTTTTTATGATCCGGTCTTATTCGAATCGATGCGCACGTTGATATTTAATGAAGGCCCCACTCGACCTGAACAAATCAATAGTTTATATCTAACTTTCGAAGTCGCTGTTCCTGAACAGGAAGTATCATTTAATTTTCCATATTCTTCTCGTTAATTTGAAAAAGCTACACTTAATGAAATTGATTTTTCATATTCTTTTTGTTAATTTTAAAAAGTTACACTTAATGGAGTATAGAGTAATTTAGAAAACGAAAAGATAAAGTGGAGAGTGGATTAGATATTATACAATTATGTTCTTTCATACTTTATTGCGAATTCCTATTAAAAATTCTATTAACTTTATCAAAAGATGAATCAATGCATAAATTAGACAGAGTAGTTTGATCAGTCTTTAATGTATTTGTATGGGAAATTCCACAGAATATCTGTAGCTTTGGTGACCAACTGAAGTTCAGCGCATTATCATGAAAAACAGTGGCATCGTGTAGGATTATAATGAAATATTAAGAGATGCTTTCTGGTAATTTTAATCAATCACTGAATTGGAATAGTAGTTATTGATACAGATGTTATCAGTTCTGCACTTACTCCTGCACTGAAATAGCTATGAGTCTAAATATCTGTTTTGTTTCGCATTCCGTTTTGTAATATGAGGGAAATGGAAGGAGTTAACTGTATAGTTATCTGTTATTCTTTCATGGCATCTGGCCTTTTTCGTGCAATTTCAGTTTTAGAGTACAGCTGTTTCGGTGATGCATGAGTCAATCAAGATAAGGAGATAGAAGGAAAGAGTGACAATGACTCTTGTTGATGTTATTATGATGCCACTTGGTGTATACTTTCACATTCTTTTCTTGTATTAAAATAGTTTTTGGATTTGATTTATTGACAATCTTGTGATCTAATGGGAAGACTTCACTTTTCGATGACGGAGACTGCGGACTGAAAGTAGATTCTGGCAGAATTCTTTATTTTACTTTTAAAAAAATATGAAGAATGTAGTTTATGAACTTGAGAGCTTGCAATGTTTCATGATGATATAGTTAGTTACACATATATTGGGAAGAAAAAAAATTTCATTATCAGGGTGGAGGTACTGTGGAATTGAAACCGGGTGGCACAAATATTGCAGTAACTCATGAAAATGTTGTGGAATATATCTATCTATTCGTGGAAGCACGAATGCTTGGAAATCACTTGAAATGCCTTGAAGTAAGTCTATTCATTTTTTTTAGTTTGCGTATCTTTTTCTCACATGTTCTTTATGGCAAAACAGATGGGATTGATTGCGATATTTTTCCATTATTCCGTTTTTCAGGCTATTAAACAAGGTGTATATGATGTAATCCCGCTTGGTTCGCTGGCAAATATGACTGCCGAGGATTTGCGTCTGCTGCTTTGCGGTACACAAGAGGTCTTTTTTTCTTCGAGAGTAGTAAATTTATTCTATATGTTCGGTTGATCTTTTGGCATTTTACTGAACACATTTGATATGATGACCAAAAATTCTTTGAGAATAAGAAGAATATGCTGTTTTGAAATTTGTGGAAATTTTCATCTTAGTTGAAGTATATCTATACATAAAATAATTCGATAATTGTTTTGCACTGGTCCATGTCACTCACTTCAGCACACTTTTTTCTATGTCTCATTTCAGATCTCAATGGCTTTAATGCAGAGCTACACAACATTCACGGATGAAAGTTCGGCATCACCAGAATTACTTCATAAATTCAAAGGGTGGTTTTGGTCAATATGTAACAAGCTCAATAATCAGGAAAAACAGGTAAAGTATCGAAGTTTTTTATTCTAAAAAAATATTAACATACTGTTTTGTTAAAATGATTTATATCAATTTAAAATTTTTTAATTCGTAATGAAGTATTTAGACTCTATATTTCTGATTCCCGTCTTCTTCTCCATTTCCCTTTGCTTAGTTCGTCATTTCTGAAAACGGATATCTGATTTTTCAGGATTTGATCTTCTTCTGGACTGGTTCACCTACACTTCCACCTAGCGAAGATGGCTTCCAACCAATGCCAACAGTTCTTGTACGACCAGCGGATGATCTTCATCTGCCTACTGCTAACACCTGTATTTCTCGGTTCGCTTTATTGTTTTGAGGGAGATACAAATAAATTGATATTTATATTTGCCAATGACTTCACTTAATTTCTTTTAGAACATATTTGTTTCTTATTATATATTGAGAGCTGAGAAGAGTCGAACTTTTTAAAAGGAGCCAAAGGAAAGGACACTAAACTTAGTTTCTTTTATTTTCTGCTCTGTTAGATCTCAGTGTACTTCTTATCGTTCTGATTATAACTTTCAGGTTGTATGTACCATTATATCCGAGCAAAAAAGTCCTGAAGTCGAAACTATTAACAGCTATCAAGAATAAAAACTTTGGTTTTGTGTAAACCAAAAAGAATATACCGTACCCATGCGCACTTTTTTGTTTTAATTAAAAATCTGTTAACATCATCTTCTCATGTACTGTGATTTCTTCCAGCTCTTTATTGTTTTATCATAGATGAAATTTTAACTTAATCTTGCCAACATTATGGGATTTTTTATGAAAACCTTTCTCTCATGTCACTAATGACTAATTTTTCTTTTTCAAGAAATGGAATGTTTATTTTTTTTTTAAAACTTCGGAATAGCTTTTTAAAAGGTTGTCTTGATTTCTTTTTTTTTTTTTTTTTTGGAATATGCACTGCTAGTTGATTTCAGTCCTAACACCCGCCTGAAATTTATAATTCAAGGCTCATAATTGACTTTTCGAAAAGTTGGAAGTGATCAGCTTTATGTTGAAATATTCTATTTCATTAATTTAGAAAAGTGCGATTTCAAAATAACTGTTTTTGAATACAGGTGGTGTTAATTATATAAATTTTTGCCTATTAAGGGAACTTTATTCACATGAGAATTGCATTTATCTCTTACAACTTTCTTTTGCTTAACCGATTTTTTTTTCAGCAGTACTAGAAACTAGAAATGCTATGAATCATTAACGAACGAACTTAATTAAATTGATGGCATCAACTGAGGGTATTTGAGGAAAAATAATTTCTATCAAAAAGAGTGACAAATGAAATCGTCTCATCTATTCCTTCTATGTAAACATGAAGCGATAATGTAGAGATTGATTTTATATAGATTTAAAACTATTAGATATCTGTGGATTGGGTAACAGATGAAATAATCATGAAGATTATGTGTGTGGGTGTGTGTGTGTTTGTATTATGTCGACAAAAATGTTCATTATAACAATAACTTCATATGAATTAGAAAACATTCGGAAAGTAAAGGAGAAGCATTGGAATATATCAGAGCATCATCATCAAAAATCAATAATGGACAGTATAATAACACTTCAAAATTTAAAAAAAAAAGAAAGAAACGATACGAACGAAGAAAACAAAACGAACCTGAGCGATATGAGAGTGATGGTATGAGGTAAGGACGGTTGGAGCAACGGATGTTTTTTCAGATTTCCCTGATTTTATTCATTTAAATTTATTAAAGAAAAATAAGCTTTCCTGAACAGACTAATTAACGTATTCATTATAATACAATAAAATAATACATCCATTCAACATTATTCAACCTTTCTAATTCTGAATAGTTCTCGAACTACATTGCACAAAAATCGAATTAGTTGAAGGTTGAAAGTTGTGAAGTGGATATGTAACTAACGACTGTCATCAATTATTTGTAAAATAAAAATTCTTGTGTAACACTTGAAATAATACTCACTTGATTAGTATCAAATGATAAGAAAATGTGTAGAATACGTCGGCGATTTCGGTTATCGACGATACAATTCCCTGAGTTTATAGATCAAAGTAACCGTATAATATCACCACGTATTTGAAAAAATAATAGTAATCAATAATAGACTAATAATAATATTAATATTAATAATAATAATAATGAAATGAGCGCAAAAGTATAAAAGAAAACGAGGAAATATATAAACAAAGATAAAATTATAAGTTCAAATAAGTAATGTGAAACTTTGTAGAGACACATATGACAACTGAGAGAATCGCGCAAAAAAAAAAAAAAAAAAAACAAAATGCTCTGAGTTCACATCCCAGGATGAAATTTGCGACAAAAATAATTCAAATATTTACAATCAAAAAAGGATATAATATAATATTTCTGGAGGACTTATAATCCATGAAATTCCTGAAGTTTCACATATTTCTTCTCTTTAATAATCCTGATATTTTTACTTTAGAAATAAATACATAAGCAATAAACTTAACGGAAGATTTAATAAAACCTGCCACTAAGTTGTCATTATCATTATTCTTTTTCTAATTTTACTCAAAACTTGCAAAAACAAGGAAAAAATTGGGGTTTTTAGGTCATTATCATTCCAATTTCGAAATCTCAGGATAACTTCCCAGATTTGTAACAAATATATACTATTTCTAGCAAAAAAAAAGGAAAAAAAAAAGACAAAAAGAAATCAACAACAAAAAAACATTTTCATATTTTCCATCATGAAAACAAAAATCTGAAGCCTAAAAACAAAAAAAAAGGAAAAAAAGATAAAAAACAGATTCAGCTTGGATGGAATACATATGGAAATGATTATTTAACGGAATGGAAATTTAAAATTTTTGCTTTTTTTTTCTGTAAATATCAACCAGGTAGATAGGAATTATCAAGACATTTGGTGAACAAGAAAAAAAAAGTATCAAAAAAAAAAAAAAAAAGAGAACGAACAACAACTTCAAACAAGAAAATAACATAAATGAAAATTTGGGGAGAAAGAAAAAGGAATTCATTGATTATAGATTTTCTGGAATTTTTTTTTTCGATTTTTTCACTAAAAGAAAAAAAAATGAATGTTTCTCCTGGAAAATTATAAATCAAAATAAGAATGAAGAAAAATAAAACAACAAAATAGATTGTTTCCTATATATATATACAAAAAAATGATAATTGATGATAAGAATAATGATAATGAAACCCTCTGAAAGGAATAAAAAAAACAAAGAATACACAAAAATTATTTTGATAAATTGAGGCAGTTATGTTGCCTGAGAAACAGAAAGACAGCCTGAGACGATTGTTTTAGCCTGCACTTCAAAACAAAGTATGTCAACGCAAGAAAAAAAAAATTTACAATTATGAATTGATTAATTTCAGACAAAACATCGAATTGCAGGAAACTTTCATCTCTGCAATTATATGAAAATTAACGCATTTGTAATTAATATTCTCTCAAATGGGCCATGGAAAATTATCAAATTAAAATTAATTCAGACATTTTCATTCCTTCTTCCATAGATTTTGCATAAAAGTTTTCTTAAATTTCACTTCTTTAAATTTTTTTTCTTAAATTTAGCAAAGAAAAAGTAAACATACAAATAAATACCTGAATTCAAATTTTTTTTGAAATATAATGAAGTATTTTTTAATCCATTGATATTTTCAAAATTTAAGTTCAATTTTTTCTTTTTGCTTTTAAGCAAATATTAAGAATAGTTTTAAAATAAATAAAAATTTTTTTCCATGTCCATTAGAGCAAACTTTCTTACAATAGAGCTAATAAAAAAAAAAAAAGAAAAAAAAACACTGCAAAGAAGGGAATGAATGAATGTGCCTGAAAATGGCAAATAATTAAAAAGATCAAGAAATTGATCAATATTCAGGAATTTTGATTATATATATACACATATGCAAAATTGAGATTTAAACCTGAAATTTTGCTAAATATGAAATGATAAGGAAGGAGGAATAATTAATTCCGAACAATTATTTTGGAATGAAAAATTCCAACATGTGAAAATTTCAATGTTTTCCTTGTAGCAAATGAAGATTGAATGTAAGAAAGTCGGAACATGCTTGACCACAACGATTACATTTGAATGGATTCTCGTATCCATGATATCCCATATGTATATGATATAATGGCTCATCCTGGAATGCCATTTTGCAATGTGCACATGAAAAACGCCACATTTCTAGGATGTGAAGCTTACGCTGAAACAAAAAAAAAAGTTTTCTTCTTTTTTTTTAAAAAAGAAGAGAAAATAAGAAAGATCAATAAAACTGTTATCGATCAATTTGTTTTATAAACTTACAAGTAATTATTTAAAAAAAAATAAAGAAAGGAAAAAAGTTTCTATATTTAGCAGAAAAGATAAAAAAGAAATTGAAATTCATTTATATATTTTACAAATATATAAAAATAATTTTCAAATATCAGTCAGCAGGAGGAGGAAAAAAAAGTTGAGATTCATTTATAAATTTTATAAATATATGAAAATAATCCTTGAAGAAACTGTTTAATAGAGAATGAAAAAAAAAAAAAAAAACTGAAATTAATTTATCTATATAAATAAAAATGTAAAAGTTATTCATTTTGACACAATCTTTCAAGTTCTTTATCGATTGATTTGGAATTTTGAAACAATGTTGCATTCGAATAGGCAAGTATTTTCATATAGATATATTTGCTTTTTTTTTTTTTTACCTGTCTGTAAGAATACATATGTTTACCGCCAAAACAGATAAACAAAGTGAGGCCAACCAATCACAAGGCGACATGATGAAGATTAGATAAGGACAGGAGCCGCGAAAGGATTTAAAAAGACAAAATTTAGAGTTGCAGTTCAGATTCAAGTTCGGAGTTCTTCTACTGAAACAGCATTAGCAACAGTTTGGAAATAAAAGCGACACAGCAGTAGCAACAGTCCGACGACTCAGTTGAGCAGTATTCATACGAGCGATGAGGAAAAAATAACCAATGATCAATTTGACCAAAATTATCTGATAAATGTTTCAAAATTTCAAAGCAATCGGTGAAAATTTCTGGAGATTTAAGATTTTGAACATACGAATACTTATATTTTTATTTATCACAATTTAAATGGGCCCGGCTTTGAAATCATGGCCAGATCCAGCAAAATATATATAAATAAATTTACAGGAATATAAAATAATTTCGAAATTTTTTTTCAAAAACCGTTCAACACAAAAAAAAAGAAGAAAAAATTGGAATTGTATTTATTTTCAAAGTAATCATCAAGAGTAGTCAAAAAAAAGAAAAAAAAAGGAAAAACAAACAAACCTCCATATCTTGCATATGAGCTATACATGCTTGTTGGAAAATATTTAAATTGCTTAAATTCATCAAATTATTAGGCATTCCGAGCGATGGTACCAATTGGGGTTGTTGTGGTACTAGCGATGTTGTTGACGACGGTAATGGTGATATCGATGGCGCTTCTTGTGATTCTAAAGTTATACCTAAAGAAGTTCCGCTCATTTCACTTATTGGATTTTCTTTCATTCGTGATAAGAGCAATTCCTGCAAATTAATTGTGATTAATATTGCAAAAGACTTTATTTTGAAATAAAAATCTCATTTTAAAAACGAAGAAAAAGAATTTTTTTAATGTCTCTTCATTATTATTTTTTCAAAAAAAAAAAAAAAAATAACAATAAAATAATAATAATAAAAAGACATTAAAACTAAGAATAGGATATAAGGAATAATTTAAGAAAAAATCTTACTTCATATCTGGAATCATTTATGCTATCACTGGTACTGGGATTATCTGGTGAATTTTTCTCCTGAAGCCGTGCAGCGATCTGATTTAGCTTTAGACCAGCTTTTCGTTTTTTAGCACCTTTATCGCTTTCCTGTTCCATACCAGATGAACCCTCATCAATGCTGCTTTTTCCAGAACTTGGTGAGTCTTGTGATTCACCTGAAATGAAATGAAACTTTGTATTTGATTAGCGTTTGATTATATTTAAATCGCCAACTGTCATACCAAAGCAAGCAAATCCATTGCGGAAAATTGAATTATTTTAAGATGATCCAACAATTTCATAATATCATTTTGATTTTATTCAACTAAATTGAGACACTTCATGTCCGCTGCGAAAAAATTTATTATTGAGAAAAAAAAAAATTATTACTCCTAATAAGATGAATTATTAGAAAATGCTGAATACTATCTGAACGTTCATGATAAGATGATTGGACACTAAATACGAATTGCTTATCAGCCATTCGTCAAACTGTTTTATTTAACAAATTTATTGATTTCACCATCAATAACGTGAATGATAAATTTTTAGCCAACCGAAGATAGTAAAGGCTTAGATTACATGGGGATTACAGTTTCTCGATGAAATATGAATTTTAGATTGTTGGAAATTTCCGATAAAATATAAATTTTAGATTGTTATAAAACTCCGATGAAATATCTTACTACTATTATGCTTTCCTCTCATCATTAGCATAATATCATTGTTAAATTTCGTGAAAGCAAATAAAATAGAAATTATACCGGAAATATCACTCATATTATGATCTTCCGAATCGGCTATGCTAGGTTTCTCATCAACTTCAGCACCACTAATAAAATCATCTACTTCCAATTTCGATGCTTCCATTTCTTCATCTTGCTGTTCCATTTGCTCGTTTATATTACTGCTTGATTCACTATAAGTTAACGTAAAAAGAAAAACTAGAAAAATGTGTTAAAGTTGACTTATTATTATTGCTAAAATTAACTTCTTATTCTCATAAGAAAATAGGGCTTTTTTTGATTAGACAAAAACTTGATTTAGACGAAAAATGGAGATCAGATTAATACATAAGTGCAAATAAATAGAGTTAGAAAAGTAAGAAATATGGAAGAGAATTTTTAAACTCTTTATGAATTCCAAAAAAAAAAACTCAATTTGCAAGAAAAAGATTAAAAATGACTCGAAAGGACATGATTTGAAAATATTTTTAAAAATGACATAAAGGAAACGAACAATGCTGTTTCATTGGATGGTTGTGGTACACCAAATATATTATACAATGGAATAAGCGGATTTTCGCCATTCGGACCGATCAGATGGCCCAGTTGATGACGTAAACTATCTCCCTGATTAATCGCTTGATAACTACATACAGGACATTGCAATGATATGCCAAGCATAGCACCTGGATTCATCCCGGTCATATTTTTCAATCGAAGCAATAATTCCATTTCTTCCATCTGCAAAATGGAATTTCTCTCTTTCTTTTTTTAATTTCTGTTTTAAATTAATTGATCGCAATCGTATTATTTGATTGTTCGACGGCATTTTTTCATCCCATTTTTTGTCTTTCACCAGCTGTTCATTTTAATTATGCTCAAAAAATTTCATTTACATCTATCGCATTAATTTTATATTATTCAAAATTTTTTTTCAAAAAAATTCAAAAATTTTATCCAAAGAAAAAGAAAAGAAGAAAGATTATATTCAGACATTTGACAGATCAATCTTATCATTCTGATCATATATTGAAAATCTTTTAACCAAACATATCTAAAAATTTTATTCATGCATAATGTTTCGAAAAAAAAAAAAAAATCAAGAAGTACCTGTACCTGATGTTGTTGGCGGAAAAGTAGATGTGATGCTAAATTTAGCGAATTACTGGTTACAACAGGTGTCATACCTAATGCAGCAGTTATCTCTTGGGCCATAGTTGATGTTGTTGGTAATGGTTCAGGTGAGGAACAATCAACCGATTGTACAGCAAGAGATTCGCTAAGACGTCGCATCGTTGTTGTGTCATCATTTTCCGTAACTGCTTGTGTTGAACCTTGAAAACAAAAAAAGAGAGCGATTAAATTAAAATAAATTTTAGTTTTGTTCAGTCACTTGAAATTTGTAAACAGGAAGTTTACTAGAAAATTTTTTGAAATTTAGAATTAATATAAAAAATATTCGTAAATTATTTACCATTACAAAGATTACTAGTGCTTGCGGTAGCATTGATAGCAATGCCTACAGCAGAATCGGTAATATCAGTTGCACGATTATGATTATACTTCCTCAGGTGTAATTTTAAACTATGGCAATATTTCGTAGCATAGGTACAATCACGACAACGAAATTGATAAATATTTGTGTGTGATTTCATATGTGAATTAAGCATTGATTTGTTGACACATGAATAAGCACATTTTTTACAATGGAATGGTTTTGATCCCATATGATTTCGTAGATGATATTCCTAAAATTAGATGGATTGTTAATTTCTCGAGATATTTTCTAGAATGATATAGTTTTATTTTGTAAAAGAATGAAATTGTTTAATTGATTCCTTTTTTTTTTTGATAGAATTATGGATTTTTTCCTCTTCGGAATAATTGCTTGTTATTTATATATTTGTAATTTGACCATAATCTATCGGTCTATGATTCTTAAATTGTATCTATTTCTGAATAGAATATCTTTAGTTGAATTCCAACTACTGAATTCAAATTTGCTATTAAAAGAAAAAAATTGAATTAACAAAATAATCTTTATTATGGTTTTAGTTTACAGATATTCATACGCGTTAAAATCATTTAATTTTCAAAATAAGAGGAAGAGGAAAGTTACACGTAAAAAAAATGATACCAAATGATGTTTGTATTCGGTGACAAAACCACATCGTGTACAACCAAGTTGCTTCTCGATTGGTATATGAGTTCGAGCATGAGTCCATTGCTCTTCCTTCGATGTGCTAATATGACTACATTGCTTGCATTTGTAAGTTTTTGGTTTGCTCGAACATTGCCTTGGCTTATCACCATTTACCGGACTAACTGATGCTTCATCGCTATTCATCGATTTTATACTTTCTTGAAATGCTTGTGAACTAAGCAGACCTTGCGAAATCAATGCTGTTGCTAAATTTGCTGATGATAAATCGGGTAGTACGCTTGGATTTTCGGTGAAAGCACGAATTTGATCCAGGGCTGATGGTACCAAGCCACTTATTGATGTTGCGACAGCAGAGAATGATGATGATGAAATTATATCGCTTGATGATGGTGGCGTTCCGGAACCGGATGGTAAACTAAGACCACTACTGGAATCACTTGCTGATGTAGTCGGACCACTGCATGAACTCGATGAACAGCTAGCGGCAGCAGCTTGTGCCGCAGCTTGCGCAGCTACCGCAAGGTTAGCTGCTTCTAAGACGGAAGCCATCGAGGTAGCCAAATTACTACCATCTACGGGTGTTGTTGTAATCCGTGTTACCGGTGTACTTGATGTTGATGTACTACCGGTCAATGCTTGTTCTACATCAAGACCTGCAGCAAGCTGTTCTTCGACGGTATGCGAATCACGCATATGCTTCTTTAAACGTCCTTCTGTTCGTGACGTGTAATCACACATCGTGCATTGATGATCACCATGAGTATTCATATGAGAATTATAATGGAATTTCGAGTTGCACGAGAAGCCACAAATATTACAGACAAGTGGTAGTGGTGTACCAGATTGTTGTGTTTCCGTTGTACTTACGGGACCTAATCCGGGAGCACGGCAAAATGTTGATGAACTAGGTGTACTGGGAACAGATTCGGATCGTAAACTTGCTGCTGCAGATATTGATTGCGATACAAGACGATGACATGGACTACTGATTACTATCGAACCTGAGGTTGTTGCTGTTGAGGATGTTGTAGAAGGGCATAATTTTTCATTCAGGATACGTTCTTCAATACGCATCGCCGTAAAACGAGTTTGTTCAAGTGGTGCTTCCATACGTGTTCCGTGTATTCCCGGTGATCCCGTCTTATTCACCAGAGGTCTAAAAATTTTACCTTTTTGTAATGATTGCAATAATATTAATTTAAATGCTTTTAAGAAAATTTCTACAAATATCATCATTTCACGAAAAACTTTGTTTTTTTTTTTTAAAAAAGAAAGTCAAAAATAATATTTAAAAAAGGAAAACAATACTGTAATAACAAAAAAAAAAAGAAAAACTTGAATTAAAGAATGCTGTAATACCTGGTTTCATCATCATTAGCTAATCCACTTCCTGCAGGATCATCATTATCTAATATCCGTTTTTCATTCTTTTCATCTTCACCACTTTCTTTATTCTCAACATCTATTTCCACTTCACCATCCACTGAAATTGATATTACCATACAATATACTTATTTCATTCCATTTGATATCAACAGTATGACACGCATATTTGATCAAAATATATTTTGAAAAAATAGACGGAAATAATTCCGTGATTTCAAATTAAATAAATCTTTTAAAATTAAGAGTTTTGAAGATTTAAAAGACATTTATATATATATATTTAGTTTTCAGAAATTTTTTCTTGATTGAATAACAGATTCAGTTTCATTCGTACCATGAAACAAATATCGATCGGCTTTTAGAAATTTTATTGCAAGATATGACGGATAGAAAAAAAAAATTACAAAAAATAATTTGCACTAAATTGAATGAAATTTAAAGGTTCTTTTAATGGTTAAAGAATTCAATGTTGTACATTTTCTAGCAATATAATATGACTATACATAGATTTCATGAATCGTTAAACCGTTTCTGTTTTCATCCATTCTTTGTGATTGGACTAGCTATATGCATGCATATATTCAATTTGAAAAATTCAAATTCACCGAAATTCAAAATAGACTTCATTCGTGGTTGTTCTCCGGCATTATCCGTTTTTTCAGCAAATTCATCATTATCCATTTGAATCATAGCACCTATAGTTGCATATGTTGATATGCCGATAATTTCAGTGCCTCTATTTTCGGTTTTTAATAACGGTTGTCCTTCTTCTTTATCAGTTATCTTGCTAACAGGATAAGACTCACTTGTTTTATCAGTTTTATTACAATCATCGGTCATTTCGATATCACTGATAATAAGCTTTGGCTCGGTAACATCTGTTTTCTCGTTATGATAACTTCGTTTCACCGATATTACATGACTTCGCGATAATGATGACACAAACGAAGAATTATTTGACAATGATGATGTTGTTGATGTTGCTGTTGTTGTTGATGATGATGATGATGAGGAAGATGATGATGATGATGGTACAGCGAAACTTGATGTGTCATCACCACAACTTCGAGTTACTGTCTCTATTACAGTAGTAGCAAGATCTTGTTGTATTTTCGCATTTTGATCAAATAAGTATTGCTGCTGACGTTGTGGTTGCCGAAAAGCGCTAGAACCATCATCAGCATGTACCATCGGATGATACTGTTGCTGTACTGTAGTAGTTTTAGAATTTGACAATGATTGCAATTCATTTTGATTTTTCAATTGCGTTAAATCACCATTTTGTACAAATTGCTGATAATCAGAAGTTAGGAATGAAGTTTGTTGTTGTTGTTGTTGTTGGATATCTTGTTGACAAGTTATCATTTGTTGTTGTGTTTCAGATATAAGATTTGCAGTAGTTGAATGATTTGATAATATTGTTGAAGACTGATTTTGGTTTGTTTTACTGATCAACTGTTGTTGTTGTTGCTGCTGTAATGCAGCCGTTGCAGCGCAACTTTGTTGCAACCAGAGTTGTGCTGCAACGGTTGTATTAGCGGTACCATTAGCGGATATTTTACTGCTATTCAATTGTTGCTGTAATTTTTGCAAAAGTTGCTGTTTTCTGGTTTCTAATAATTTAGCTTCTTCTGCGGCTGCAGTAGCCATATAGATTTGTTGAGGTATTACTACATGTGATACTTGACCGCTGCTAATCGTTGAAGATAGTTGTGTCAACAATTTTTGCGTAGTATCACTTTGATGTAGCTGCTGTTGCTGGTGTTGTTGTTGCAATGAATCCTGTACTTCTGAAGAATCACCTCCATTTGAATTTAATAGCTCAAATGATTTTGATGATATCATTTGGGTTGGTAGCACTGAACTACTACTTGATGGTTTTTGTTGTTGCTCTTGTTGCTCTTGTTGCTCTTGTTGTTGTTGTTGTTGTTGTTGTTGTTGCTGTTGTTGTTGTTGTTGTTGTTGTTGGACGAAATTATCATAAGGGGTAATTGGCGATAGGCTTACACCAGCCGTTTCGGTAGCGTTCTTATCGTGTTGCATTGAATGAAAGCTACGTATATTATCGGTAATGTTCTGAAATGAATTTTTATTAAATAAAAAAGCAAAAAATCATTTTTTTCTTCTCTTCACCACTCAAGAATCCAATTCAGATAGAATTTTTGAGGGATAAAGATAAATGTTGGCAATTGCTCAATTTTGAATAATCTCTCCTCCAGAAAAAGATGCATAGAAAATTCGAAAAAAAAAGTTCAATCAAGTATATTGCATCAGTAAAAGATTAAATGTTATCATTTCAATTCATGTAAAATTTAATTTTAAATTAAATTCAGTGAATGTTCGGTAGCAACAGCGAATTCATAAATTAATCAAAGTAACTGACAAGAATAGCAAATTCACAAATTAATTGGAAATACTTGAAAAAATAGGACAAAAAAGCTTAAGCAGAAAGAAAATAGAAAAATCAAACTTGATGAGAGAAAAGTTTCTTTCCACTTTCTTTTTTTTCTTTTATCACAATTATCTTTATGTTTTCATGTGATTTTGGTGGGTTGCAAGCTAAGTTTTAGAAAAAGAATTCCTGAGAATAATAAAGGAAACTGAAAAAAAAAAAAATGAAAAAAATGAAAAAAAGAGAAAGAGATGTCGGGGAGGTCAGGGAAGAAAGCGAAAGAGGAGAGAATTTTTTGATATTTTATGATCAACAATAAAATATTAAAAAAAAAAGAATAGTACCATCGTTTTGTGTTTGATTTTCTTATATGAATATATATATATATTCAATTATGTAAGCATTTGATATGCTTAAATGATTTTTCGAAGCACTTTTTTTCTCTTTTTTTGCTCTTTTTGGTTTTTTTTTTTTTTTTTTTTTTTGTTTGGGAGAGGTACTCAATTTTTTAAAAACTTTTGGAATTGAAATGAACTTCAAGGGATGATGAGTCTAAAACCTGTCATAGAGTTGTAACAGGTTTTAGACTCATCATCACTTCAAAATCATTTGAATTAGCGTTTTACAAACAAAGTTATCAAAACTTGACAATTAGGAATAATTGCTTAAATCATAATTTTTAATTTCATTACTCTGTCACTTTTTTCTTATTTTTTTGAAGATTTTATTTCTGGTCTGTTTGTTTACTATATTACTCATTACAACTTAATTTTGCTATATTGCGAGCATGTTTTTTTCTTTTCCAAAGTTAATGATTGAATTTTGCTCACAGAAAATAAAACTATAAAATCTATATTATGAGATGGAAATATGGATTTTTTATATTTTATTATCTCGAGAACTTTTGTTCCGTGAAAATCTTTCAGATTTCAAGAGTATGAAAGTTTTTGACTCATGTACTCCAATTGAAATAAAACTTAAGTTCTTGGTGCGGTAACATTCCCGAGCTCTCATTAATACACAAATTTTGTTCTGAACTATTCAAAAACCCCCTAGTGTTGATAAACTAAATTTGTCAGTTTTTTGCGTGAATCCCTGGAGGAGATGAAATTTTTTTGAGTCACATGGAATCTTCAACTTTATTTTGATTTTAATTATTTATTTTTTCAACAGATTGCATTGAAGTGGCATGGAATTCAAGTTGTTTTTCTCATTTACTTTCAGCTTCATCGCACTCAAATAGTTCCGCAGTCCATGGATTTGTAATTGGCGATGAACCGATTGCTTCATTTCGATCAGAACTTGAGAGACTACAGCGTATATTACATTTTCCTGAGGAATTAGCTTTTCAGGTATTTTAAAAAAAAAAAAAGAAAAATTTAATTCCAAATCAATTTTTTAATGTATTAAGAAAAACCTATTTATCATTAACGGTTGTCAATGTGCATGAACAAGAAAAAATTTGGATAATTTTTATGACTCTTGCAGAATATCAGTTATACAATTTATTGTTTATCAGATTATTTGATGAACTTTTTTATTATTTCCAGTTCGCCTTTTCTTTTCAAATGATCTCAAACTGTTTCATTCTTCTCCGTGATTCTTCATTTTTTATCGAAGATATTGTAGAAGCAATAATTAGAAATAATTTGTTTTATTCGGAAATAGAATTTTGACATCTTTGCATTAGAATTCTTTAAAATTTATGATAAATTTGAAAATTTGTAAGTCTACACTTTTGCATTTTATTTCATAAAATCCACTGTTAGAAGTTCTCCTAACATTAATTTACTGGTTTGAAATTTGATTGATCAATCTAACAAATGGATTTTTCGAAGGAAAAAGAATTAAGGATTCACATATGATAATGATAAATATATGAAGTTTTCAGTTATCAGCAACCGAATATCAATTATTTTATAAAATGCAGCCGATGGACTATGTTCATTATGTGAGTTGCGATTTAACTTCAGTCCCAGTTGCAGATAATCCAAGTCCTATTCGAAATCTTGTTAAACGTCTATCTGAGGTGTGTTGTTCTTTTTTAAATTTCTTCATTCTCCGCCTGTCAGGATTTATCTCTGTTTTACCTAAATTTGTAACATGAAGAAACAAAATGTGGTTATGAATGACTAACTTATTGAATAAATCGATCTTAGCTTAAAGCCAGCAACTTTATGCATCTCTAAGACGTTTTTAGTTTAGAATTGAAGCAGTTCTTAGATTATCAATAAAGCGTAATTTTCGCATAACTTCAAGGAAACACTATTTTTTTCTAAGTGATTGATTTTCCATACTTGGAAAATCAAAAATAATAATTATTCGACTAGTAACCGAATAAGCCGAATTTTCTATATTGTTGGAATTTTTTTTGCATGCTTTTGATTGATAATAAAATGATAAATATCAGTGATTTTTCAATTTTTCAAAAATTTCATTTTTCAGATAAGTTCATGGATAACGCATCTTATAATTAGCTTACCAACATCTGCGGAACGAAAAACAACTCTTGCTTCCATTTTTCGGATGATCGATACGTGCTGGAATATTGGTTAATTTTTATTACAAATTTCTTAATATTGTCGAGCTTTTCCAAATTTCTTTTTTCATTTTCAGAATTTCGAAATTATCTCCTATTGCATAAAAATCATGCATAATCACTGATTTTTAAAAGTTTTCATCTAAAAAAAAAGAGGAAAAAATGCTTTTACAGCATTTATAAGAATGGGTTGTAAGAAGTTCTCAGGAATGTTTGTTAAAGCATTCTGAATTCAATGAAATTTGATGTCAAAATTTTCAAGTGCTTTACATTTTTGAAGTTTTGATTCATATTTTTCGAATATTTTAGATTCATTTTGATATGACATTGAATTGTTTGGATGTTTTTTCCGCATTTTAGGAAAAAAAAGGTGTTTCTAGAAAGAGATCCATGTATTTATGTGTGTTTTTTTAGAATTAATAATTATGTAAATTGAAGAAAGAGATGTAAAATAATTAATACTGAAGCGGAATAAAAAAAAAAAGAATATTTTCTATAAATTATTGCCTTTTTCAATTTTTTGTTTTTATTTCTTTATTAGCTTTCTTTCAAATTTTACTCTATCCATAATTTGAGAAGTTTTAGAATAGGTAATATCTTCAGGTAGATGGATGATTTTCTCATTTTTATCTTTAGGTAATTTTAATGGAGCAGTTGAAATTCTGATGGGACTGAAAAGTGAAAAATTACGATCATTTTGGTTATCATTGAAACCTGAGGAAAAGAAGAAATATGAACAGGTCATTTATTATTGATAAAATTTCCAAATTAATACATTTTTCCCTTTTCTTCAGGTGAAATTTCGGTTTGGTTTTCTATCCCGAAGATTCCGGGTGAAAAATTCTCTTCTATGTTTATGACTAACAAGGAATAAGTTCTAGGGATCGATAATCAACTCCTGTTCTTATCTCATAGCAATTACTTTTCATATTAAGATTTTTGGCATTCACGAAAAATTTGCCTACTGCAAAACAAAGAGCTAGCTGTCTTTGGTGAAGTACTTATACTATATCGCTTTTGCTCACTAAAAAAAAGAAAGAAACCATGATAATATGCAAAATTTACAGCTTTGTGAAGCGCTGTTGCCCAGCAATCAGGCGGCTTTATCGACAGCCTATCGAAAAGCGATTAAAAGAGCTTTACGCATGCCGCAATGTAGACTGATTCCGTTTTTCGGTGTCTTCTTGCGCGACCTATATGCAATAGTAAATGATTTGCCAAGTATTGTGATGACTGGTGATGAAGATGATAAAGACAAGCTAGAGGTACCACTCTTCCTTTATAATATTGATTCGAATAAAAGAATAATATCAAGATGTTAAAAAAATGTCATTTATTGAAAAATTTTGAATGTCTTTCTAGTTTATGAAAGAACAAAGTGGCGACAGTCGTTATGCGTCCGAAATTGGTGTTAGTGGTTTGTTAAATGCTGATAAGATCAATTTGATAGCTGTGGTACTTGATAATTTGGAATTGTTTTATCGTCATTATAAGAATATATCAAATTTTGTTGTGGATCCCACCGGGCCAAGTATTGGGAAAAAAAATCCAAAATCCAAGGTATGTTTACAGTCTCAATTTCCCAAAGCGTTTTAAAAAGAAATTTATCTGGATCTTTAAAATAGTGGATTTTTAGGGTTACGATCCAGTGCAACCGATAAAAGGTGTTGTAAGAACTGCTACTTTGGTACCTCTGGATACGAATCGTTTCGATCTGGATGTAATCCAGCGACTTCATCATGGTACCACCGTCATTCATTGTGATCCAAATACAGGTCGCAGCACACTTTGCATGCTGAAATTGGATGCCAGTTGTGGCTTGTTGTCATGGCGTAAAATTGGTTATTTGGGAACGAAAGAGGTAAAAGACAGAGTATTTTCTGATTTGGTGATTTTAATTAAGGCTCTTGAATAAGAAATTTCTTATTCAAAAAACTTCGCAAAGAGTTCCATGCACATCTGAAGAAATTTGCTCTAGATGTGCATGAAAAAAACGGATTTTTAGTCAGTGAATTCCGTGCACACAGCTAATGCATGGAATTTGTTGATTAAGAATTCGTGTTGATGGAAAGTGCAAGCCGAATTCCTCCTTATTTGTCGAAAATTTATGAAAATAGCTTGAATGCATTTTAGGATGCATCTATCCCATCGATGGCACGAATGCAAAGCGCAAAACCACAAACTATGATACCAACGGAAAATCGGAATCCTCCTTCATCACCATGTTCACGACCAGCTGAAACTGCCTGTACTTCACTGGATTGTGGCTTTTTAAAGCTTAGCTATGTTAAATCTATCGAAAGTATTACTTCACACGACATCGATATTGAGGTTAGATTACTGTTAAAAGTCATCAGATTAAGATTCTTCCTTTTTATAAGCAACGTTTTTAAACCTATCCGTGGCTGACAATAAAATATCAGAAGAAGCAGACGCTAAATTTGAGAATATAAACAAAAGATTTGCTGATTAATTTCTATTATTTCTGGATATTCCTTATGTCCGGTATGATTTACGTAAATACATTTTTCGTTTTAAAAGACTCTTTCAGAGCATTCATCGACGCCACAGCACTGAAGATATGCCTGTGCAGATGTATTGTTGGACAATAAATTTTGGTTGTTATTTGTCTGATAATGAATTCCTATACTTTATCGCACCAGAGAAAAGCGCTCAGTGCTGGATCACTGGACTGACGACTGTATGCACGTAATTTAAATTAAGTGTGACTCTGTAAAATGTTTGAATTTCAATGAATTAAGGGAATTATTAAGTGATGAACTTCATACTTATCCAACAGAGCTTGAGAAACATGCACTTTTCATGTTCTTGTTTCGAACTGGACTAGACTGAGAGCTTAACAATTTGCTCCAAATACAAATAAGAAAGTTTATAAAGAAGTACTCCAAAATTTACCTCTCAACCTTTTGATAACTAGTCTTTTCCAGATTATAAACTATTTACTAGAGCAACAGAAATGCGCAGATCGACGAGTTCTATGGCTTAGAAAATTATATTTACAACTGTCTACTAATTACCGACAGGACAGCATGATTGATGAAAGCGTGATATCTAGTCCCCAGCTTTATAAAGCTCTTCAAGCTTTTGGTGGACGAGTGGAAGGTTGGACGAGTTTAGGTATCACTAGATGAAGCATCTTAAATTTTGCATACATATTTTACATAAATTACATGTATACTTTTGACAATTTATTGGTATTTCTGAAGATGCTGCAAGTACCTTGTTTCTTGTCAGGTTTGCAAAATATCGTTTCAAAATCACTTCGTGCAGAAATGGTTCGTTCTACAGAAGTTACGGCGACAAAAAGTTTCAAACAAATGGCAAATGCTGTTACTCGACGAATGAAATTCGTAAGCCGTAGTGCCACTCAGTCGCAAAGTCCACAATCATTTGCATCTTTGAAGGTGCTTTGAATACGCAAATCTTGAAATACCAGTAATTTCTGAATGTTTTGAACTTTGAAATACCTCGCACTTCATGTTAAGATTCCAAGATAATTAGGAAAGAGGAAGAGAAAAAGGAGGAGTGTTGATATAATTATTACTTCAAAATACATTTCGTCAAAGAAATGTTATATTTTAGTTAGAAGGTCACAATACACTTTTATGACTGCAATAGTCCTGTTTTTCTCGAAATTTCTAAAAGCTCTGATTTTCAGACACGATACTTCTCAGCCCGAAATCGCATAAATGGCCGACAATGCACAATATCAGATCCAAGCATACCAAAGGAAATATTGGGATCACGGGAGAGTTCTTTATCGACGGATATTGCTAGTCTCTCCTCCTGGTACAAATCCAGAAGACTATCAGCAAGAGCTTTAAGCACTTTGTGGTCTGGGAAAATAAAAAAGTGAGCCGTGATTGTAATATGTGAGTTAGCCTCCAAAATATCTAGGAATGAATTTTAGAATATTAAAAGTTCTTTATATTGTGGGCAAATCTCATCATTATTTAAGGACTTCCTTTTTATACATGTGCTATTAAAAATTGATTAGTTATTTCTTTTATTTATTTTTTCATTTTTTAATTGTTATTTTTTAATACTATGAATAATTGTTATTCTTTTAATGCCATAAATATCAAAAAAAAAAAAAAAAAAAAAAAATAGATTTCTAGATCACTGCTACTTCCTTTTTAATAGAACGAAAAATTCCGAAGATGCAAGTCCAAGCTCAATTGTGTCCGAGGACTTTTCGATGTCTTCGAAATCGTATGAAGGGGAATATTTGGAGAAACCCGTAACATTATTCGAATTTATTGAATTATACAAATTATTTAGTGCAAACATGCGAACAGATCTCAAGTAAGTTCATTCATGGAAGATATGTCTTGCAAGACTTGAATTTTTTTGAAAATATATCAACAATAATGATTATGCTGGTGTTTTTCTAGAAATATTTTCAACGATTTCCTTGTAATGTGCGGATGTGGCAATGCAAGTTCAATCAAACATGAAAGAAATCAAAAGTTTTCACAAATGGAATCATCGCTTTCGGATATTGAGTTTATTCCAAATGGTTTGTAGTCCAGAGTATATATCTGGATAAGATGAGGAAGATGATGAAATTTACACAGAAACTTATATTTTGACAGTATACATATATAGTGATTTTGCCTATCCGCATCTTTTATCTGTCCGAGCAAAACTGCTTAATAACATTTTAAGCGCCTATTTGCAGATATCCTTACGAGGAATACTTCCACAATAACTCAGCATATCAGTGAAAAGCAGAAGAAAATATACCATACACTAGTTCTTGATAGTTTAAATAGGTATTTCCTCTTTTTTTTCCAAGAAGAGAATTCCTTGTAATTAATTATTGCCTTTTTGAAAATATGAAAGATGCAAGTGATAAGAGACATTCTTCGTTATGTAGCTATTATAGCACCATTCCAAAAATGTATTGCTTGAATCCTCTACTAAAATTTTGTGAAAGCAATTGAGAGAGAAAGTCAAGGAAATATTTAATTAATGCCTAAATATCTAGAAATCGATCGACTGCTCTATCTTTATGCTTTGCAATATAAGCGTAAAAAGCACTGACAGTTTTTTCGTAATTAAGGGGACTTGTTGATAGAGTTTGAACTTTCGGAAAAGTTTCGTAGAGAATACACTATTTCAGTACGGGCCGAACGGATTCATCAGGATGTTCATTTCTAACTCCCGCAATGCTAAAACAATTTATTGAAATGCATCAAATGGAAATTGTGGATGACGATTATGCTGTTAAGATAATACAGGTTTTATATTAAGTGCAACGAATGATTATACGAAATTATATCATATAATGTATAACTTTCGATTAGAAACTTTCATTGCTTTCAGGAACACGAACCCGATCCAGTTTATCGAAGTAAACAGCAACTTTCATTTGAAGGATTTGTGCGTTATATGACGGATTCAACGAATTATGCATTTGTGCCTGAAGTAATCAAACCCGATCAAGATACTCTTCATTATCCATTAAACTACTACTATATTTGCTCAAGTCACAATACTTATCTCACAGGTCATCAGCTGAAGGGTGAATCATCCAGTGAAATGTATCGCCAGGTTAGATTTCCATGTACATCATTATTAATGCTATTATTGCCCATGAAGCTATTGCTATATTTGTTCAAGTTACGAGTAACAATAACTCTAAAAAAATTTTTGAGGATATATCTCTTCTGTGAAACCCGGATGAACACTCTCCATTGTTTCAACCAAAATTTTTTGTTAGATTTCAAAGTAATGGCTTATGAACAATCGATGCTGCACGAAAAATTGCTTATTGCTATTCTTTATTTAGATGAATTGAAGATTCTAGATAAATTTTGCTTAAAATTATAGGTGCTATTAACAGGATGTCGCTGCGTTGAATTGGATTGCTGGGATGGTGAAAATGGCTTGCCTCAAATATTCCATGGTCATACTTTGACATCCAAAATTGGTTTTCGTGAAGTACTCAGTGTTATCAATAAAAGTGCCTTTGTTACCAGCAATTTACCTGTTATTTTATCAATCGAAAATCATTGCTCACTTCAGCAACAAGCAAGAATGGCTCAGATGTTTAAAGTTTGATTTTTTTTTTTTGAATCAGAGTTGGTTTCTAAGTTTGATTCAAAAAATTCATCTCCTTTGGTTAATATTTCATTTAAAGCAATGCTCATGTTCATTTCAGAATTACCTCGGAGAAAAGCTTGTTGCATATTTTTTGTTCGAAGCTGACTATAGTAATTTTCCGCGACTTCCATCGCCGTGGCAATTACAGAATAAAATTTTAATTAAAAACAAAAAAATGATCGCAGAACCAAATGCTGGGCCACGAATGGATAAATATTATATTAAAAATGAAGGCGATGCGGTTATGGAGCAGATAGAGTATGTTTATTTAATAAAACAACTTATTTATCCTTACAGTCCTGTTTGAATGAAACTACTTTTTAATGAAATAGTGGATGCATAAAATTTGCAGTGGTTTCTATGGGACAGATGAAGATGATTTTGAAGAATTTTATGATAATCTGGATGATGAAGAAGCAGGTTAGTTACATCTTCCTACTAATTCTGTATACATATTGAAACTTTTTAAATCATGTAATTTAAAGAAAAATGTTTTGGCATTATGCAGATTCGGAAAGCTTGAGAATAGCGAATCGGTTATCAAGGGGTACGCCATATGAATCGTCCAGTGAAGCTGAAGAGGAGCAGAAATACGCTCCATCCAGATTAACATATGCGGTTTGTTTAATCTTCCTAAATTTTTGGGCAGTCAGATGTTTCGAAAGCATCAAGTTATAATAGCGCATAAATCATATCATTTGATTCGTACATGACTTGTTTATGATATCTTTTGTCCAATTCCAGACAAGTGCAGCATTTGACTTAAGAATAAATGATAAGCCATTGTCTTTAGTGCGAAAAGAGTGTTGCAGAGATCCATTAAGAAGATACCAGGAGCTCCAGTTGCACGTGAATTATCAGATCTAGTGAATTATATGCAGGCCGCGAAGTTTAAGGTAAAGTTGACCTTAAAGTTGTAAAGTTATTTGATGATAGCCACTTGAACTTCTCTCAATATGCGTTCAGCTCTAATCTTCAGTCCAGCAAAAATTTTCACTGCTGTAGAGTGATAATGGTTTAAACAGGTGGTAACTGCTAGTCGAGATTTTCATAGACCATATATATCCCTCGAATGTCATTTAACGATGAGGAAATTTTTCCAGGGTTTTCCTAGAATGGTCGATTTTGCTCATCGATGGGAAGAATCAACCAAATCTTCACTACTGGAAACGATTCGACCAGTTCCTAATTCACTGCCAATAGCAACTCCATCACGACGATTGCGGAATGCTGCATTACTCAATGAAGAAAATAAATTGAAATCTGGAGAAGAAACTCGATTTTTTCCCAATCCATCTTTAAAGCCTAATAGCAATGCATCATGCTATCAGGTTACATCACTTAATGAATCATCCGCACGGAAACTTTCAAGGTGATTGTTGTAACTTAAAAATCTAAAATTCATACAGTTGATTAATTCAGATATAAAGTTGCAATTATTAATAGAATTTGTAAAATTGTAGTTTCAAGGAAATGGATTTGCTGGGTATTTCAGGAAACATCCACTGGAATTTATCGATTATTCACGCAACCAAATTGTTAGGACGTATCCTGGTGGTATGCGCATTGATTCTTCCAACTTCAATCCAGTTCAGTATTGGGCATTTGGTTTGCAAATGGTTTCTTTGAATTTTCAAACTACTGACACAGCAATGGCCATAAATGCAGCAATGTTCGAACAAACTGGTAATTGTGGATATACTTTGAAGCCGAGGATTTTATGGGATAGTTCCCATCCATACTACAACCGTTTCAATCCTCTTTGCAAAGATACTACTTCAATATCCGCGCTGCTTTATACTGTTACGGTAAATTCTTGCTCGTTCAATCAGTCATTATTGTTTTTGAAATCTTGATAAATCAATGACTGAATAATACACAAAGAGAAATAAAAGTTGTCACTGATCGGACGCATATGTGATTCTTCGGATTTTTCGTGAAAACAGCCAGGTTTGTCTTTAAATCCCACAGAGAATGTCTGATTCAATGAGCAATGGACCTTAATTGAACAAAATCTTCTCTCATAGAAGGTAGTTTAGAAAAGAGTTTAAATTATAGATGAAACAGGCATATAAATGTAAATGAATGAAAAATTCACGATTAATTGGAAGTAATTAAAGCCAGTCGATATTTGAAACAACAATTGTCAAAACTTAGTCATTTTGATTTTTTTGAAAAGGAGACGAGTTTTGAGGTCAAGATTTATCCCTCCTCCATGAATTTATTCATCTCTCCCGTAACAATAAACAGTTTCATAGCTAATTATGTAAACATGGTTATACAAAAAAAATACACAATTTTTTCATTTTTTCATGTAGTCGTTTTCTGTGCTAATATCTGAACTTTAGTTTTTGAGTCAGAAACTCCCCTTATTTAGGTAATATCAGGACAGCATGTTTGTCCAAACCAACATAGTGCCTCAACTTATGTTGAGGTGGAAATCATCGGAATACCAGCAGACTCAGCCAAAGAAAAGAGTAAAACAGTAAGCCGAAATTCGGTGAACCCAATTTGGAATCACACCTCAACATTTCGGATCGCTTTTGTTTATCTTGCTTTCCTCCGCATTTCTATTTGCGATAGCACAAATGGCAGGTATCTTTTTTCTCCATATAAGCCTTTTCTTGTCAAATTAATAGAAAAAGATAGGAATTACTTTCCTTCATATGTATACTTTATTAGATGTATGGCACAACGAGTAGTTCCTATACGTTGTATTCGGGCAGGATATCGTCATCTCCCGTTACGGACACCGGCAAATGTACCGATGGATCAGGGAACTGTATTTTTGTATTCACATTTTGAACAAGAAGAACATGTCAATTTGCATGACGAAGATAGTATTGTCAACTGTAATATTGATCAGCAGTTGCATCCTCAGACATTTAATATCAGTTCGGTGAGACTTTGCAGGATAAGTATCGAATTTCTCTTGCAAACATACGATAGCCATTTTAAGAATAAAGTCATTCATTTAAGACAAGAAAGACAAAGACGGTTCCCATTCTCAAACGACAGATTTTCGTACTGCGAATATCGGGCTTATATAATGACGATACACCGGTTATTGTACACGCTGAATCATTTAGTACAGTGAGGAATGTCGTACAAATGGTATGATGCTAATCAGGTTTATTTGTGCTCAGCCGAGTCCTATTTTGATTTGGCTGAGTTAAATCTAAACACTCATTTAGGATGACTGATTCCAGTATAATACTTCACACCAACTTTTTATAGGCACTGACAAATGCGGGAAAAAATGCGGACGCTGCAGAGGAATATGTTTTGATTGAAGTAAGCGACAACAAAATGCTGAGTAGGAATGATGAACAGCAACACATACATTGCGGGCATCGTATTTTACCATCCAAAGTGCCGATCATGGATTGCGTTGCATGCTGGAATGGTTCCATGCGACATTTCATCATCAGGAAAAAAGAAACGGCAAGTTTATGCTTCACGACAGGGTTGCACGTGAAATTTTATGAAATTCACTTATATATTTTAAATTCTGGTGTGACCTAGTGAACTTCCAATCGATTTGGTAGACAAATGACTTTTCGATATTTGTTCCAGGACCCTAGTAGTCGAGCTTGGATTAGTTCCATAATCAAAGGTAATGCAGGAACACCATCGTCATCGTCAACAATTCAGTCACTATCTTGCGCTCCATCTCCATCAGAGAGGAAAGCAAATAATCGTTCCTCAGGACAACTTCCTGTGTTGCAAAGAATGAAGTCTTTGGATCCTGACATTTTTAGCGAAAAGAAGATTATAACTGGTAATATCTTTTGTAGTTTTGCAAGTCATTAAGGAAAAATTGAGATCTGAAAAAAAATATTCTTCTTTTTTGAACAATTTTTTAGTCTTCGGGTGGTTAGCCTTTTGAAATCAAAAAAAACTTCAATTTGAAGGCATTTATTCCATTTTTAGTTTTTATAATTATATCTTCATAGATTGGCGTCCACTTACGCGTACAATGAGTGAAACTTTTCTGGTATGTATTCATAACGTTAGCAGAAATCAACCGTACGTTATTTTTCGAGCGAGTATTAACAGCACGGCCAATGATATCATCAAAGAAGTACCTCGTAATTTGCATTAAAAATAATAAAAACAAGAAAGAGAAAGTTCCCATGAAAATCAGGTTGAACTGTCCGTAGTGTGGTGTAAGCTTGAAGGATTCGAGGTTTCGACACACGAGAATACATACTGCAGGATGCTTTGGGATGCGACGAAATACTTCTTATCATGAATTTTTCTCGTTCTGTTGCCTCACTAAAGTTTGCAATTCCTAGTTTTTGTTTGGTTTAGATGATGATATTCATTAATCTCAACCATCTATGCATCTATGCAGAATCATAAATAACATAGAAACATTAAACACAGAAAAGAGAAAACAGGAAATGCATCTCTTCTCAGCAAAAAAAAAGGGCCAAGCTTTCCTTATCACAACATTTTCATAAACATTTTTGTGAAGAAGACAAAATGAGAAGCGAAGATAGCTCGGTAGGAAATAAGTTAAGACTAGGATAGCTAACTAGTTTGGTGGATATAATAGGTTTCCATTCATGAGAGTTCTGGTAATTTGTAGAAAAGTGTTTTTTACACTTATCAAAAAGATTGGCAAAGCTTACAGTACAGTTTAAAACAAAATTTAAAACAAATCGAATGTATTGTTGGAGCATTCATTGGTTTAATATTAGACGTACGGTATGTTTGGGATAGGCATACCACTCTACTACTATGTATATTAATCGAAAATCTTGCAAATACACTTACAATTTTGCCAACCTTTTTTGAATTCTTCTTAAGGTTTTCCTAAAATCGCAACAAACGAATGTCACTGAATCCGAATACGTGCTGATCGAAGAAACAATGAAAGAAAAAAGTTCAGCTCTAATTAGATCGCTGGAGACAAGCATTCCTGGGAATAATATTTCATTCGGAGAGATAAATGTTGAAGGTTAACGGATCTCTTATGCTAAAAGCTTATAGAAAGAATATGCTAATATATAAATGGTTGAAAAAAAAAATCTTCTATTCTGTTTTTGTTGTAACTTATTCTTGTTAAAACGGTATAGTTTCGAAATTTGAAAAGATTTTGACAAATGTAAGCTAAACATACAATGATTGTTTGCAGTAGCAGGACGTTCTGACTGTAAAAGAGTTTCTTTGCGAGTGTTGGCATCGAATGAAATTGTCTGGAGAGCGCAGAGTGCATGGGAAACATCTGGACGTTTTATCCTGGAGAGCCGGCAACATACTGTTCATTCTACTAAAGAAAAAGTGAAAAATTTGTTGCAAGCACTCGAGAATGCGCATTTGAGTGCTGGTTCATCACCGTCCGTTAAGTTTTAAGAAGTTACTGATTTGAAGAATTTTGTTTATCATAACAATTTTGCTCAATTTCTATGTTTTTCTTCCAACTGATCATAATTATTCTCTGATCTACTTGTTATATAACGGTGTTTCCATTGAAGCTTTATTTAAATAAAATTTCGACTTCATCCAGTGAAAGGAATAATCATTTCTAGAAAGGAGCAGTCGATATACATCTCAGAAAACCGTTCAAATATAATAATCTTTGCTATCGGCAATAAGTAATTTAGAAATTTTGAACTCCTTTTGCGTCATTGCTATGGAAAGATCGTTAATCTTTATTGCAAGTAGAAACGATCTGCCGATACATATTTTTCTCATGTTGCGTAAACTGTGGTATCATTTAAGGATGCTTTTTAATTGGTATTAACAATTCTTTTATTGTATGTCTTTATGATTGTTTTAAAAATGAAAAATTATTTTCTTATTCTACAAAATAAAAAATCTTTGTGATTATCCTGGAGCATCTATTTCCAGTCTGAATTCCTAGACGTTGCTTTTAAATTCGTGTGGTTGTTTTCCTTAATAACATCATCATACATCAACCTTGTTCTCATTCTCTTTCCGTGATCTCATAATCATGTTCTGATCGAAAACTTGAGGACTTTTTCTATGACATTACAAAGATTGAAAGAACAAATATGCAGAAGTTTAATATGGATAGTTGATAATATTTTTCAAGTTATACTCTGGACATCAATATTCGAATTTTTTTGGTGCAATTATCACGCAGTACCCATTTTTTAAATTCCAAATAACAATAATATTTCTCTGTTTTCCTTTTCCATCTATTTTTTCTTGCAGTAAATTATAATTCATATAGACCGGGAAGTTCTACAAACTGCCAAATTTCTCTTTATCTCCAGGTTTTTTTTTTCGCATGACACTTATTAATAATTAGGATAAAAGATTGGAATTATTTTTAATAGGAACCCTTGAAGAAGCTATATTCTTATGTAGCTTTCTATATTGTTATATAGAAACATAGAGGGCCTGAGGACTATTTACTTCCTGTATTTGACTAAAATGACAAAGTTAAAAGTTTTGAAGCATTTTTTACAAGGACTGCATATGCATTAGCACAAGTCATATACTGAAAATATTTGCGCAAGTTACGTGTTAGTAGGAAATGTTACCTTAAGAAATCTGAATTTTCGCCATCCCACTTGTTCCACTTTCCGTGGTTTTCCTACCCTTCAAATTTCCTGCTTATGTTTATCCTATTATTCCCCATTATTACTAATGTATTTCCTCCAATTCTATACCACGTCCTGATTACCACTTATATTTATATCATCGCGCTCAAAATCAGTATTATTTGTGACGAAGAACAAAATCTATGCTGTGCAATTCCTTCTTCGCGATGAATTTGAAAGTGCAATAGAGAATCAAAGTTTAATAGTCGAAATCAAAACTTTGTTCGCATCCAGACATTTTACTATATTCTCATATAGCACAATTACTCTAGCGCTTTAACATAATCCAAGTTTGCAAATCACAATCACAGTTATGCTCATACCAAAAAGTTTTTTTCCTACAGTTGAGTATGTTGGTTTGTGCTGTACGGTTTTCAGAAATTTTCTTCTGAATAAAATTCATGATAATTTTCCCTCTATTAATCCCACATATCTCTACTGACTTTTGCTATATCCAAGGCATTAACTGGATAGGAAGACAGAACAAATATTTTATAAGAATTAAGATAAAAATTAATACAATGAGCAACGAAGAATTTCTATCAAGTTATACAAGTGTTACTAGATCAAAAATAATAATGATGACAGTTTATCCTGTATAAATACGCAATATCAATAGTTTTAATTTTTAAAAAATCGTGATCAATTCATAAGATATAGCACGTAATGCATTCATCTACGGGGTAGTGTTGACAAAGAGAGTGTTAATCATCGATATCTTCGTATCACATTACAATATTGGAGTTTCCAAAGTATACTCTCTTGAAAAAAGTTTCCTGAAGAATATAACAAGATGATACTTCTTCCTATCGAGATAAAATTCTGCATACTCCTTTTATAAAAATATATTTTGCATGTACTATATGAAGGACAAGAAACATGGAACAGCATTCAAGAAAAGCGGAACATGACACAAATCTTCGAAAGACAAAAGGCGAAAAATAACGAACTGGGAAATCCAGAAAGAACAAAAGCAAAATATCTCCAGACCTGAGGGATACAAGATGGTTTCAAATTTTTGCAACTGCTTTGCTTGATCATGCAGCAATAGCTTTACAGTTTCTCAAATTTAACAATTTTCGAGAGCTGCAGTGATAGATAGCAAATAAAGAATAAGTAGACAGAAGCCTTTACCATTTATTACTTATGGAAAATGAAAGCAGAATTTTCTTCAACGGAAAGACTATTCAAATATTTGATTGCTTAAATTTGACAACTTCTTTCCAAACAGTAGTAAAATTAGTACTGAAATATTTTTTTCAGAAGAAAAATCATCGCATTTTTATTCAAAAGAGGTATATCTTCTTGAAGAATTCAAAAGGCGGAAATAGAAAGATATTTGAAATGGAATAAATTTTAGGACGATAATATGATACACGCATTTTGCTAAATTCTAACTGTTCTCATCCTCTTCCACTGTTTGCTCGATGACGCAATCATTCAGCTTGATTCGGAATGGATTTGTCGTTGTGTCCTGGAAAAAATTGAGAAATTTCGACATTTTTTCGAATATTAAGCTCTCATAAAACACCGCCCTGAATATTTTACCTTCGGCAATGTTCATTAAGTCCATATTCTCTCTAAAAAAATGCACTTTTTCTTTCTAAAGTTCACAATTGATAACTTCTTCCTTCACGACATCATCGGTAATGATAGTCACGAATGCTTTCTTAATACTACTTAATGGTTCAAAAATCTGTAAACTTTCCAAAATTTTTGCGAATTTATCGACCACCAAAAACCAATCAAAAAGTGATAATTGCAACATTAGGGTTTATTGCTAAATAAAAAGAAAAAAAACTGACACACTACAAATTAATTTAGACAATAATACCAGTCAAGAAAACGTTACAATTCATTTTAACTTTTTTAAATTGTGCAGAATGTGACGGATACAATCAACCTACCCTGACAATAATTTGTGTATCTATCAAATTAATTTTCAAATTCAGTGGAACATTAGTTTTTTGATCATCATATATGAAAGCAGAAAGATGCATCAAAATAATATCATCGAATGTAGCCCGAAATCCTTCAATCTGTACCTGAAATATTATCTTGAAACTATTACAAATATTAGGTGGTTCAACAAAGTTCATCTTCTAACGGCGTATACCTACAAGCTTTTTCTGTCAGAAAAAGCGAAATATTTTTCGGAATATAGATACGACGAATCAAAAATTTTATGAGAACGGGAAGAAATAGTGAAATTAATCAGTTTTAAAGCTAGCTGAAAATGCTTTAAGAGATTTCCAAATTTGAGATTTCATGTTGAAAACACCCGCATTGAGAAAAGAAAACGATGTTTTTACAAAATTGTAAGCAGTTACAAAGAATTTTCAAAATTTTAAACAGATTCCAAAAAGAACAAATTTTTAGGAAAGAAACTAACTTTTACTGAAGAAGGTTGTCCATTGGAGAATGAATAAAATTGAAAATTAGCGGTAGTTTTACCATTATTTGCGGGGATTCTTTCAAAAGAATAATTATTTTCCTGATTGTTCATTGCTGCATAAATATCTCCCAATTTCTTATTGAAAGACTGCTGAACTGCAATCCTGTAATTTGAAAGCAAAGAAATTCAACAATGCAATATATTCGGAGACAAAAGTAGTTGTCAACAGGCTTTTGCAATCAAACCTTATACATAGTGGGACCATCCACAGCAAGCTTAATGAAGCTATGAGAACAAGTTTGTTAATGTTAATATTAAAATATCCATAAATCTTTGAGACGATCTCTCTAAGCTTATCGTGGGGATTAAAATACCACACATGCTAACTCGAAAGAGAAATAGAAGCGGAATAATGCAGCTATTTCAACTCCTTCAGTTACCGCCCTTCTCTTTCTTTATTTCACTTTACCTTGCTCATCGATATGGAAACCCTATTCTACTGCCTCCTCCAATCATTGTCTAGCAAATCCTTAATCCTAAATAATGTCTAAAATAAAATTTTAGTTAAATTTCACCAACAAAAATTTCAAGCAACAATTATTTATTGATATTTTTTGTTGGTGATGAAGACTGAATACTACAATAAAACACAGAACGACATCAGCGGTAGCTAGGATATTCAGAATACATTTTATCGCCATCATCATTGCAGACAACATTTTGGAATGTTTAACCCAATTTTGAGAAAATTTGAGCCATTCTTCATAACTTAACCATTCGAATGACAAAAATCTGCACCTTTCAAAACTCACTTCGTAATATAACCAGCTCCCTTTGAAGCATTATTGAGTGATGATATCACTACATTCAGATCGCTCAGTAGTGCAGAAACAACATTTACCTGCAAATCAATCCATAAAATTTCATCCAAAAGTCCTATCTGTCTATTTTCTAATTAGATTTATTGAATAATGTCCAGAAGAATAAAGATTTATACTGAATTTAAATTTATATGATTCCATTTGCAAATATTTAAATTTGAATTCTAATAATGGCTCATGAAATTACAACCTGTTTCTTAAGATTTTTATGGACTTTATTCGGCTTTGACATTACTTCATCAGCAAAGGCTTCTTCAGCAACAGCAATTTCTTAACAGAGGAATGATTAATACCAATAATCAAAAAAAAAAAAATCACGAACTGATGAAAAGGATGTTCATGTGACTAAGAATAACCAGAAAAAAAAAAAAAAAAAAAGAAAACGGGTCAGATGACTAAATTTCGCTCCAACCACAGTTTTTTATTATCAGCATGGAACTTTTTAAATTCCATCTACTTTCAGATAATATACCTTTCATCCGCCACTTAGAACGATGTTGAACTAGGAAGTGCGAAACAAGATCCTGCATAAACTTGCAAACTTTCTATTTTTCAAACAGATTTTAATAACAACCATATCAAATGGATACATCGAAGACCGATGTAAAAATAGAAAACGGAAATCCAATATTCCTAACAGCTTTTAGTATCTCAAAGACATGAGTCATTTTATATTCATTAGCAGTCAATTTCTTAAGTAAAGTGAAAGTTTACCGTCATTAAAAATGTCTTCAACAGTATCAAATACCAGTAATTGTTGTTCTTCTTCTGAAATATTTGTTGCAACTGACATTGTATCGTCTGTTACACTTGTTAATACTGCAAGAAGGAAAAGCATCTGTTCCAATTTGTTAAAAAGATGGAAAATAAAGTTGGAGACTTGTAATATTACTTATTAGAGTTGATGTATTTTTTACATGTTCTGTCGCTACAATTTTTTTAACGAATAGCCAATCTGCTTTTTCCAGCAGCAATAAAAAATAGTGGTCAAAACTGGAAACGAATTCGATCAATATAAAATATTAAGCAATATAAAACGAACCGCTGTCAATTTGTTGTGGAAATTCTGGAAAGACTTCCTGATTATCTTTCTGGAATGTTATTGCCGTACTTGAACCAGTCATTTTCTGCTCTCGGTCATAATCGGCTGGCGTCAAATATGCTGAATGTAATTCCTCGTTTATATCTGTAATTATCTGTTAATGATGACCCAGTATGCAGACAAATAAAAATAAAATTTGTAGAATTTAAAGAACTGCTTTTCGATTACATCTTATATTTCAAAAAATTGTCTCTTCGAACATTTTCAACAAAATGATGATATCTCAGTGGAAAGAAAGAATAAATCAAAGAAATTCCAGCGAGAATGATGATATAGCTAATAATATTTCCTTTAAATAGTGGACTTTAGTGAAAACCAATAATTTTATTTCTTAGTAGTTAATGAGAGCCAAAGAAATTATTAAGTTAATTCTACAGCTGGTTGCAGATTTTGGAATATTTGATTGTTTCTGCACAGGGAAGGTGAGCTGGCATCGTATGCAATTCGTGCGCGTCTTTTTTTTTTTTTTTTTTTCTTGGATATACACGATTTTTGTGGACGGATTTCATTAAACCCCCTAACTATATCTAAATGACAATTAGTTAAACAACAAGTACCCTTAGTCTTGGAAATAATAAGCTCTTTACAAAAATCCCAAGCAATGTTAAACTCCGCGAAAATCGTAAGCAGCGATTCAACAAACTCGATGAAAGAAGTCTGAATGAAACAACTGAAAGAGGAATCAAGTCATTTATTACTTCACGCATTACTGCTAAGTTCACTGGCAAATTTATAGAAGTTTTACGTTAATGCTGCATTTTAAGAATGTTAGAAGAATGAGTGAAAAGCAAGTGTTCAATAATTTGCACAGTAATAAATTAAGTGAATCTGTTTTAAGGTTATACTTCACTTCTAGAACATTTTCACTACAGCTTGCATTATAATTAGCTAAAGAAGTTTAAGAGATCAAAATCCTTTTCTTCTTATTTCGTCTTATTTTTTAGCAACAATGAATTCGATTTTTTATGGAAGACGGATCAAAATTCTATACGGATCAAATCCACAGGAAAGTAAAACTGAGTCCTTATTATGAATTTGGTCTGCTTTCCTTTTTAAAGGCCTGCAAGATTAAATATCTTTCTTATTTTTAAACTTGAATTGCAAGTTTTTTAAATCTCATTTTAGTTTTGGTAGTACTGAGCAATGTTTAAATCAGCGTATGGAGTTACTTCCAGTTTAGTATGCAATGAAACGAAGTCAAAGGCTTATCTTGAGCATAATCTATCCACCTCAGCCGTTTCTGATGCTTGTTTTACCTGTCCTACATACCGTTATAATCATTTATAACAAGGATCCATAATTCTAAAAAGAATATAAAGTCAAAGAGGCAGAAAATTTCTTGAAAAAGACTTCAAAGAGCATTCTGATAAAATATTACTTCTGTACTCAGATAACTGCGTGCAATGTAATAATGCGCTACTCTGAAAATGAACATTAAAGTAACCTTCAAGAAGCCATTATTTGAAAGATTTCAAAGAAATTGATAGAATTAGTTTTTTGACTGATACTATTTTCCTATACTAATCTTTGCAATTCAAATTAGAGTATTGAATTATATGGTGATCTTATCGATGAATTTTCCTATCCAAATATCATTGATTTTTATGCTTTTTTAAAAAAGTCATTATTGTTTCTTTACTGTTGCACAATATTTCTGCATTTTCCGGGTTATAATTTGATGCAAACGTATAAAGCAACACTAAATGCATTCGACAGGAAAAAGTCATATTTAATGAAAGAATACAGGAACTAAATTAAATCACACGTTCACTAAAATATGAATTCTCATTCCTTTTTTTCTTGGAAACTTACTAAAGTTTCTTTGAAATGACAATTTTTTCATAATAGTCAATATTTACAGTCGGACTGCATACGATACAATTTTATTGTTCAAATAAAGCTAGTAAACGGAGAATTTGTTTAGATGTAAATATAAACTCTCTTACAGGTGTTGATTATGAATAACGGTGACTAGGTTGAAAGGTTTGCAAAGTGACTTGCATAACGATTGTTGGATTGTTATAGATCTGAAGTATGTGAAGTGCACACACGATCAGATGATTGTTTTCTTTTCAAAAATTGTAGTGATCAATTTGAATTTCATACTATGGTGCCTCCAATGATGATATCAAATGTAACATTGACAGCAGTTACTATATCCACATGTCTTGTATTGATCAGATGTATCAGATGAAACTATTTTTGATGTGACGTATCCATGAGGGAAGAAATGAACAAAGGCAAAAGTGGGACACAAATCAAAAATTGATGTCACAAATATGACCTGACCAAATGATGGATACTATCCCAAAAGTTCTCTTCGCCATGTGTGCACTAACAAAAGAACTGAATACATTCAAGACCTTTACTGTCAATGCACAAATTCTTAAAATGTCTCGCGTCTATTGAACTATTCATTCTAACCATTATTCTTCGTGTGACTTTGTTCGTCTACAACTTGAAATTACATCGATTCATGAGAAATTACTAAACGATCTGTCATCTTCCTCTCTTGACAGTAGCACTGCATAGTCTTAGACAGCAACGAATATAATTTCTGCATTTTGAGACTCGAAACGTTAAACGTCAAAACGACTGAGGCGGAGAAAAGAGATTTTGCGCAACAATCAGAACAATTGTAGTATCAAATATATGCGTGATCGTAGGAGGAGCGAGGGAGAAGAGGGGAAGAAGGTTATTGACATGAATAAAAGCGATTAATACCTCCGCAGTCGTTTGAGGGCCAGTAAGGGTAGGAGTTGACCCGGTGACCTAGATCACTTATGCCTTCCACACGGAACCAGTAATGGATACTTACTCTAACAAAGGTACTGGATGGATGTCGAACCCATTGACTTTCACCTGTTTTTTTTTTCTGAGCTTTTCATACTCTATTTAAGTAGCATTAGCTAGAAAAATAATATCTTCTGTTCCTAAATTTCTGTATTTTTGTTTAGAAACTTTTGTTTTGCATTTTTTATTCTTCGGAGACGATTTAAAATTCCCCGTCAGAGTCACATAGACAATCTGAATGTGTGATAGATAACATAAAAACAAATTTGAAAATTAAAGTCATTTACGATCCTACTGATCTGTCCGTAAAATGAATGCATTTCAGTTCCATCCAATTCCGATCCTATCAGCCATTGATGATGTCATGTCAGACAAGAATTTTTTGGCAGTTTAGCGTATGGTTCCTCGCAGTTTTATGGTTTTCTCTTCACTATTCGTTAAATAATGAGTGAAAGCAAGCCATACTCGTTTCATTGAAATAATGAGAGTAATATCCCAAACTAAACTTATTTTCGATGGTGGATGCATGACGTCATCTTCTTTTAAGCAATATTTAAGGTGAAAATATCGTAAAATACCAGTGAATATTAGATTATACGTAATAGATCACACATATGCAAATGAGCAGTATGAGAAAATATATAATTTGCGTTATTGGAAAGCGCCTTTCGTGTCAGTAGAAGTGGGTTACATACCATGCCATGCAGTTCTTCTTTTCTTTTATTTTAAATAAATTTTGAAGGTCGAACAGCGATCAAAACAGCTTTCAGTATCAATTTTAAATACAATTTTTCAATCGCTATAGTATTTTGAAGTATCTGTATCGAAAATTTGGAACTCTATGATTGCTGAAGCGCGTTTATGGTATGTGGATCTTCTGGATTCTTGATCTCACTAAGTGCAGTAACCGATTTATTTGATGGCACTGTGGAAAAATTCGAAAGATGATTTATTATAAGCAAGAGTGTTAAAATTCAAGAAGTGCGAAAGTAGTTTTCAAATGAACCAACAAGGATTAACATGTTTATCACCAAAGCAATAAAGAGAAGAGTAAACATGTTTGTCTCCAAATTGTTCCAATTGACAGATAAATAAAGGGAGGTCGCCTAATCATGAGACGACAAATTGGAGATCAGGAAAGGAGGAGCGCCGGAAGGATATATAAGGTTCGGATTTTGGAGAAGAGTGTGCTTTCGACAGGAGCAGTTTTCTACAAGAGTTTTCACAAGATTTGTCTCTATCACACAGGACATAGGGGATTTTCCCGATATCTACTGCTGACCTAATCGAGTCACAATAGCAACATGAATAAGTCTCCAATCCGAACATCCACAAACCAAATTATACAAACTCGATCGGAATTTTTTCCCAACAGGCATAGTCCATGTTACCTAATGCTTCTGTTTCAACTGCTCTTCGAAACAGTCTAGAGCATAACTTTATTTACTTAATGAACAATTGCAGGAAGATGTGAGCTGGATATCCATGATCTCTTTTGAGGACGGAAATAATCATATGGTAGCGGGTAACGGTCCAAAAACCGATTTCCTCAATACTGACTTTTTTTTGACCTGTATTTCAAGTTGATATGGTCATCTCTGCATCACGACAGCTAATATTGCTAACTATTTTCGCATATTATGTGACAACATTCTGTCCAGTCCTTAAATCGTGCACTTGTAACGACAAATTTAATGGTTATTATGTCGACTGTAACGGTCCTATCAATACAACCTTGTCTGATATTATACAGTCATTAAGTAGACGACAAGTGCAAAGGCTTACAATCATTAATGCTTCCTGGCCGGTGAGTTTTTCCTAGATTTATTTCAGAATAAAATAAAAGGAAGTACTTCTTTTTAACATCCAGGAATATTCAAAATTCAGTCATACTAAGTGTTTGAGAATTAACATTTTAGTTTTCACAAAAACTCTTGGTTTACGCTGTCCCTTGCAAATTATTCTTTAGAATTTATTTTAGGTAATGGAAATTAGAAGAAATGAAGTGTAAAATTGATTTAAATAAAAAATTTTTACAGTTCTCCATTCTACAGCGAATTTTCCTTAATTATTGAACTCTTTTCTTCTCGAAATTGACATTTCCTCCTCCATTCCCTCTTATCATAATGAGTAGAGATTATGACGAAAGAAAGTACCTTAAAAAACCGAAAAATCACAATTCCCCTTCATGCATTCAATTCACTGTCAGACAAGTAAACACATCAGCCACCCCATTTCAAAAATCTTCCGGAAGAAAATGAAATTTTAAATTTTGGCAAAAAAAAAAACATTTGGACTGAATTATAATAGCAAACTAAAATACTGTAATTTATTTAGAAAGTGGGATGAAATTCCAGACAAACCAATAAGGTGAAGCCTTTCATGGTGTTTCTTCATAATTTTAGAGCTCACAATTTAGATGCTTGAAGAATTGCCACCAGCCAGTATACGCTCTCTCCAGTTGATTTCGTGTGGCATCAAGAAAATTACAAATACAACTTTCGCCAAATTAGCTGATAATTTGGAACATCTAACAATTACCGAAAATATGCTCACAACTGTGACACTACCTGATCATTTGCCAAAATTAATTTCACTTAATCTCAATTATAATCAGGTAAACTACATTTCAACAATGCTCACAACGATTTAGTTGAAAATTTTTTAACTGAAAAAAAAAAATTTCAGTTAACAGATTTATCAGATAATGCATTAAAAGGTGCCGAAAGTCTGCGACATTTACGTCTTGAAGGAAATAAAATTTGCTCACTTTCAAGGTTAGAAAATTTTTTTATCTACCATTCATTAATGATCGTATTTTTGGTGAAGTGGTGTAATTATTTCAAATTAGCATATATTTTCCGGTCTCATGTAGTCACAGATTTTCGAACTATTTTTTTTGAATGACCTTTTTAGAAATTACGTTCAAAAATCAGTTTAGGAACAGGTTCTCAATCTCAGATCAGTTTTGCATTATAGAATGAGCTTTTCCATGGACCAGATTAATTTTGATGAGTATATAACTGATGATAATATTACCTACTAAAGTTGCGGCAAATGAGACATAGATGGCCTTGAACTAATTTCATTTAAGAATCTATTGACCAGTAACAACAAAACGAATAACGAAATGGAAATTGGCAATCAACTACAAACAGTAGAAAATTAGGGGGTGTAGAAAGATTTTTGCATGTTCATAGTTCTTAGTTCCTTTGTTCCTGCGACCTCCCATTATCTTTTCGCATTTCGTCTTATCATTTTCTGTCCATAACGATTGATTTTACCATAAATGAGGTATATATACAAACAGGAGGAGCCTTACAGCAGCCGAGTTTTAAAAAATATTTGAATTCTTTAGAAACGAGCAGAATTTAGACATTTCAGAAAAATTTTTCTCTCTAATTCAAAACAAAGTAAAATTTCCTGATTATACACTAATTAATATCCTGAATTTTGGAACCTAATGTGAATTTTTGAAACACCGGTTCTCTCTACTCAAAATACAAGTAATAATGACTGAGAATACTTTAGTAATTCATTATTGGATATCAAGAATGTACTGGAATTATTGGACTTGAGTGACAACTGCCTTAACAATATACCGGCCCAGAACCTAAGGAATTGTATCCGTCTTATGCATTTGGATTTATCTCATAACGCTATCAAGGAAATTACTAACTTCGAACTTATGAATTTACCACTGCTCAAGGTATTCAAAATTCAAATTGATATGTTTTTGAAGCATTTAAAATAACATGCTTCTGCTTGCTAATGAAGATAAAGTGCTACCGACAATAAGAAAAAATATATGCTCCACTGACTTTTCATTTCCTGGGAACAGGATTTTTCAATTTATTCAAAAATATCAAATATAACCTAATCTGTAACTGATTTATCAGGTACACAGATATATCGAAAATTTTTACGGATAATTTGAGGACCAGTGTAAACTGATTCATATAAAATGTACTTTTTTATAATCCAGTAGCAAACATTTAAAAATGAGTAATAACAAAGGGAATTGGAAGGACTGAATGGGAATGAGGTCAATGCATACTTACCTATCATAAAATACCAGTTGATCGCCTTAATTTTTTCGACCAAAATAAAAAAATGAGTGGTCTTTGAAATTTCTAAACGAATATTTTATGTAACTAATTGTCTCATTTGAACATAGAAAAAGAACAAAAACGATAAATAAAAAACAGTATTTCCAGAAAATGTTCATTGCATTATTATTAGTCTTATTTCTTTTAAGTATACCCAAATTTAGATTAACTACAACTTATACAGCTGAAATTTTTTTTTCAGGAACTACGAATAAATAACAATCAAATAAGTTACATAGCACCGACGGCATTCATGAATGTACCACTTTTGGAACATCTCTATTTAAGGAATAATTTAATTTCTTCTATTGAAACGGAACGTCTTTTTCAAGTCTTCAAAAATCTTGAAGTTCTGGATCTGTCTGAAAATATGCTTACTAAGGTTAAGTTTTAGTGAAACTAGATGTAGTATGTAAATAAAAAATATGCTTCAAATTAGATAACTAATTTTATGCAGTATGCAGCATCAGCTCCATTGTGTCCAATAAAACAATCGAAAATAGAAAGAAATTTATAAGCAACCGAGTTTCAGGTACCATTATTCAAAGAATTATCTAACCTACGACAGATTCATCTCAATCACAATAAAATTTCACAAATTGAGACACTTGCATTTAGTTCCAACAGAAAACTTCAGCTCATCAGTTTGCAGGTCCATTAATTATCTTCAGACGGTGGTTTTTTTAAACTTGGTGGATCATCTTTACCACAATCTAATTATATGATACTGCTAATTAGAATCATTTTTATAGAGCAATCAAATTACATCGATGTCACGGAACAGTTTCGATTCATTGGATGAGCTTGTCGTTCTCAACTTAGCTAATAATGCCATCAATAAGATCGGTAAGCAATAACGGTTAACCACTTATCAAAAATTCGAAGTGACTGTAGAAGTTCCTTTGAAATAAGATGCCTGATAGATATATATTTGTTTTCTAAAATTTCAATTATCAATGCTCTAAAATTAAATCTTTGAGTTTTCCAGAACGCGTAATGCTCGATGGAATGCGAAATTTACAACAACTTAATTTACGAAATAATTCTCTTAGTGTTTTGGAAAACTTGACGTTTACATCAGTTTCACAAATAACAACTCTTGATCTGGGGCATAACAATATCCATAATATTGAAAAGAATGTATTCACGCCACTTAAAAATATATTCTGGCTCGATCTGTCATCTAACCTCATCAAAACAATAGAAAAGGACACCTTTAGAGAAAAAATAGCTAACATTTTGCTAAATGGTATGTTTAATAAAAGATTAAAATCCAGTTTTTCAAATTCAAGTCGAATTTGTAAAATCTTTTCACTTTAAAAAGTGTCTTAAAAGTTTTTTACCAATATTTTCTTTGAACAACCGGAAGTCATTTCAAGACAACCCACTTCACTGTGATGAAAAATTGGATTGGTTGGTGAGTTATTTGGTGGCAAATCAGGTGCGAACCTTCTTACCCTATCAGAATGAAGTATTGTGCGCCGGACCGGAAAAGTACATCGGTGTTCGACTGAAGGAACTGATGATTGTAAGAGCCAATGAAACAATGAGCAAAACAAGATATTATGGGAATAGTCGAAATAATGCCGGTAAGCACAATTCAGAATATTTCACGAACCAGTATTAAATGTATCAATAAATCTGCCAATGAAGTTTGGTAATCACATGAGTAAATTATAGATCGTGATATGTTAAGCAATATCTTATCTTCCGGAGATCATGATTTGGATCCTAATTTAACACCTACGCAACCACCAAGTCTGCTTGAGATCGTACCGGTCATTGATGCTCTTACTGACACTATTCCCTCAATCCAAAATATTGCTGGTATCAATTATTTGCCTAAAACAGATGGAGAAGATACTCATGAGAACCAAAAATTTAACAATGCCATTGAACAGGTTAATTTTTATTTTACATAGAATTACTTTAAACACTATTAAAAAGACATGACATTATATTAGATTTGATTTCCATTTGCGTTGTTGCATTTTGCAATAAAAACTTATTTTCAGCTTCCTTCACCACTCCGTGTCACAATTAGGAAACAACCGCGACTAAAAGATATTGAACAATTTATCCAAACTACTCCGAATTTGATTGTTAATGTACCCGGCATGGGTGACATCGACATAAGCAAAGTAAATAACGCTCTTCAAAAATAACTCATAAGCTGTAATTTATTTTGATGCAAATGCAACTTCTATTTTCAAATTTGAATTTTGTTATGGCAAGTAGCGCAATTATCATATATTAAGCAATAGTATATTCGAGATTATATTTGTGAATTTAGGACTAGCTAGATAAAGGAACAGTTTATCAGACAAACTAAACAATAACAGATGATGATATTTAAAAAGTACCTAAAGACAATAAATTTTTAGCTTCCAGCAGGTATAATTGCACACGTGTTGCGAGGCGGACAAATTCCGGGTTTACCTCCGGAAACTCTGGACAAAATTATGAAGGAATACCTCAAACGCATGTATGCAGCAGCAGAAGCGACTAAACGAGAAAAACTTATGATCGCTGAATCCCGTTATTTACTACAACGGGAAACGCTACCACAAATACTCAAAACCCAAGCTGCCGATATATCACCATCTCCTGAACGACAACAAACACAAAATGTACGGGTAAGCTAATATGTCTATTATCAAAATCAAAGCAGTATTGTTAGAAATATTCCCTATCACTTCTTTCGAACTGTCATCAGTACATTGTACTTTGTTGTTTTACCGGCAAATTTTATATCATCAATAGATGGCACACAAACCTACTTTTTCGTGTATTTTTCGAACAAATTTGAGAAATTTTTGACGATTAAATTTTGTCACATTCTTTTTCCAAAAATTTCAGGAGAATAATGTTCCGGATCAAATGAGAAATTTGTCAGGAGAAAAACCAAGAGGTCTATCATCAACAGTAATCGAAGTGATGAGAATGTTGCCACCTGGTTATAATATCAGCAAAATACCGAAACCGGTGATTGATGCTCTATTCCGTGGTGAGGTACCCGATTTTACACTCCTTCCCAGTGAACTTCAACAGCACCTTCTCACAGATGGACATAGACTGATATCTGCTTTGTCCATCAATGTATGTTTTCATGTTAACTATTATGCTGTCTAAATTCACATAAAATCGATCGACTTCAGTGATATAAATTAATTTAACAAATTTGGTGAGTCACATTAATATATCAGTCCGACTTATTAATCGATAGTTCCTAAATCTATCCCAATAGTCGACAACATTTGTATCACTCATGTTTCGTTCTATAGTATCTCACTGGTAATTGTAATTTTATTTTCAAGGCTAATAAGACAGTGGAAGAAATACTACACAATTTGCCGACATTTAAACGTCCAATAAAGCCTACTTTTGTTCCGTACGATATTAATGAAGTAAGCAATGATCTTACTCAAACTAAACAACGAGCTGAGAAATTGGTTCGGGTTCAGTACTACACTGCTTTATTACTTGGTATGTTAATTTCGGCTACTGAAAAATCTATTTAAAAGGACGATCCAAAGTTTTTAATTACGTAGAAGTAAAGGTAATCGATAGTAGTAAAGGTTAAGTGGGTTAAAAATTGACAACGACTGAAATTCAAAAGAAAAAAAAAATATAGAGAGGAATCAAGTATTTAATTGAAAAAAGAGAAAAGATCCAAAAAAAGTTTGGGCAATTTATTCGAAACCTTTTCCCTTGTACAAAATATTGCTTCAGGTTTTGTTGGAGCAGCTTCTATAGCAGTCTTGGGTTTAATATGTGTATATATGAAACGAAAACGCCTGGGAGATACAGAACTAGACATTGATGAAGATTCATTAGTGAGTCCGAGTCAAATGCCACTACCACAACAGTCAACTATAAATGGATTGAAGATGGATACTCCTCTCACAAAACATCGCCAACATCTTTCAGGGAGCTCTCACATATTCGAAATTTAAATAAATTTATTTAAAGTTAATGCCATGTTTAGATCATGGTCTGCATGACGGAGAGAATTATCTTTAGTCCTTGTTTCTATTTTTGAACGCTTTTCCAGTGAAAAAATACTGTATTGCGACGATTTATTAGGATTTCAACCAAAAAAAAAAACGAAACGTATACACCTTTTGTCATGTATTCTGTACCAAAATATGTAAATTTTACTGTAAACGTTGACTTATTGCTTTGTTAAGCTATACTCTAGTCTATGTTTTTCACTTTCCAAGCATTCTCTTTTCTCTATACTCTATTCATTGTTTTGTTTTTTACTGCACATTAAGTTATTTTCATGTTTTCCTTGATTTTGAATTGCTTCAAAATTCCAAACACCTATTTTAAGAACGCAGCAGCTCTATTTTTTCCTATCCCGATCAAGAGAATCTTGAAATAAGATACGGTTACTCTTCGGGATCGCTTCTTCTTTGGAAATCATTGAAAAACATAGTCTGAAATCTTGATAAAACTGATGACCTCATTCTTTTTGAACCCAGTATCATATTTCTGCATCCATGGATCTCAGTGAGTACAAAAGATTAGAAAGAACTTAAATTTACTTTTGTAAAATTTTCATTACTGCGTTGAATCGTTCATTATTTCTCTTCTTCTGGCTTTCAAAATTATAAATTCCAAGTGGCTGAAAAACTGAAAACTGTCACGATGTGGCACTAAACACAAAATCCTTGATGTGAGTACAAACATCAACAAGTATTTGCTTTCCTTACCAGTTTGAATGGATTAATCAAAATAAGATATTGAGATTTTTTAGCGCATTATTTTCGGAAGTTTTGTCGATATGCTGTTTTCTGAATAGAAAAAGAAAACACTCTTGTGGTTTGAGGTGATGAAGAAGACAAATAACAGCGATTGAGGAATTCGAAAGTTTCCCACTTATAGTACTGAGAATCTAAAAATCCTGCATATTCTATGACTAATTTTACATGAGTTCGAAATTTTAAATCATTTAATTTTTGGAACCATTAGTCCGTAAATTTCGTATTTAGGCAGAAAACAACAAAGAGAATTTACCTTTCCTTTTTCCTGAGCTGATTCAGAAGTACGGAAATCTCAAGTGACCTGGTAAGTTCGGCAAGTACAAAGGTTAATTTTGAATAGTAGTCGGCAAGCATACCAAGTTCAGGAGACTTTGATGTGCGAACTATAGAATACTCAAAAATTAATTAGCATAATCAACTTCAACCTGATCATTCCATCATAGAGTATAAAAATGATGAAGTAGTCCAACACTTACAATCTTGAAAAGAGACCGTTCCGTAAAAACAAATGTTCATTTTCCGGCAAATTTCAGGAAGATAACAATGTCTTAACCACCTTTTTTTCCACACTAATCAAGAATCAAGAAAACTAATCAAGGATACCGACATGAGCGATTGTGATTATCAAAAAGAGTAGATAAGGGAAATCACCTCTGCAGGTATTAAGTCTCTTGGAACAAAATTCAGACTTAAGATCTATGTAATGAAATATCAACATTAAATGATTTTAAAATCTACACACTACAAGATTTACAAATCCAGCTCGAAACAGCTGTCAGAGCAATTCACAGTCAATAGTGAAAACACTATTCTTCTATTCCTCATCACTCTTCTATTTCATCCTCTTCATGTTTCTTGTTTGATTTTTTTTCTATCTGATTAAAAATAATTCCCATTACGTAATGGAAATTTGCTTCAAAGACGGGAGAAGGAAGCAACGAGAAAGTGAAAATTTTACTCAAGTTTTCTGATAATTGATAATAATTTTTTCCTTTAGAATATCTCAAAACTTAGTAACAAAATGGTATGGTTTTTATTGCCATGAAAACCATACGGTAATTTCTTGCAAACAATTTTATCCACAAAAGCGAACTAAAAAAGAAAGAAGTCCCTGCAAATATATTTGCTTCCATTATTGGGGCAATTATACTTTGTGAGAGTGCAAGCCATCATAATTAGTCAACGTGTGGGGACCTATGGGCAGGAAAGCTCTTGTTTCGCCAATGACCTTCGCCACCAATGCAATTCATCTCGTTGTCGATAAAATCTGAACATGCTGGGAATGTTGCAAACTTTTTTCTTTTTTTTTTAAATGAGTAATGTTTCCGAGCACAGATCAATTTCAAAAAACATGAAAAAGGCTGACAAGTATTACTGAGAAGTTTAAACTGTTCTAACGACCTAAAAAGGGAATTTAAAAGTGATCTGCTTTGATTACAGGAAAGAAGGAGGATAACGATGCATCGAAAGGAGGAACATGTGCGAGGGAGGCGGAGGTGTGGTACGAGAGCAAGGAAAGGGTTAGTAAGATGCATTAATCGTCGACCTTGCTTGCGCATGCATTTGCCGATCGAGGTGGGCAAGGTTCTCCGTTCCGTTTCCATCTAACCATTTAATGTGTTGAGCCGCTCTCCGGTGTCTACAGGTGCCGGCTGGACATGAGAATTTGACGACGACCGCTCCCATCCCAATCAACCGACCATTATCTGTATCTCACAATTTTCGAACCATTCAACCGCTCCAGTCGTCATCATAGATATATCATACAAATAATATAACCATTATTTGTCCTGTTATTGCTACTGCTACTACTACTACTATCGATATTACTACTACTGCAACTGCAACTGCATATTTTTACCATTACTATTAGTACCTGTTCCATCCATTACTGGTAAAACAGATGGCTCCTCATACAGATGCGCATGTTACTTCTCGATATTCTATTTCGGACAAGCAACTTATTCGACAATCCACCAAATTCATTTCGATCCCAGAACCATCATGCGATAATGTTACAATTAGACATTCCTATAGACAGCATATAGAAGCATTGGCATTTTTGAGGTGCGCCATCTTTTGTGACAATGATTACAATGATGATGAAGAAAACGGCACCAGTGATCGCAACACAACGGATAAAGGCAAAGGAATCAACGGTAGCAGATGTGCAGCAACTGGAGAATGCTACAATAGCAAAACTAACGACAGTAATGACAAATATATAGATTCTATGCAAGAGTGGTGCAGAATCAGAATCTGTAATGACGAACGACGACAACGAAAAAAATTGGCCGGATATAAGAGAAAACAATGGTCAAAAAAAAGAGATACAATAAATCAATTTATTGGAAGTTTTATCTTATTTATCAGTACCCTGCAAGTCTCACTGGCTTGTCCTGAAATTGTTAGATCCATCTGTCACTGTGATGATTCACAGAATGGTATAATTCTCAAATGCTCACATACTGATGGATCCCAAGTTGTACGCATGTTAAGAGCTAATCAGATCAATTTGGGTCTAGTCCAACAGCTGGAAATGCAAGACTCTGGACTAAAAGATATTCCTGCAGGGTTTTTTTCTGGATTATTTATCAAGAAATTAGATCTGTCATATAACAGTATCACACATATCGATGAAAATAGCTTCCTGGGGATGAACAGTGTTTTACAGGAACTAATATTACATCATAACAATTTAACACAGTTACCATCTAAAGCATTAACTCCATTATCAGCACTCTTACGACTCGATCTGTCCAATAATTCAATTGGTGATATTGAAGCAGAGCATGCCTTTCCACCATTATTGAAGGTTCATCTTTGCTTACTAATTTAATTTCATGCACCAAACTCCTCTTCTATACATTTCAAAAATGTGAGTCCATGCTTATATCTGAGCGACACAATCATGATTATCCACAACTAAAACTCTGCAAGTTCAGTATGTCTCAAAATGCATGATTTTCTTCATTTTATTTTAAATTTTTGGGATTTAAGGCATAAACACTTTTCTAATAATTACTCCATAAGAGTCAATTGAATAATCATAACCAAAAAAAAAAAAAAAAAAGATGACCTTTTCAACGTATATTTGAATGTTGGATAGAACTCCCACTGTATCATATTATTTTTACTACTGCGCAGCTATTTTCATCATAATTACTTGAGTTCCATTTGTTCTTTAGTCGTTCACAATAATAATATCATAGTCGAGGTTGAAGACTATACGAAATCGATGAAGAAGATTAAAGAAGGAGCTATCTCCATAAAAATCTTAGAAAAACCTTTTTAAGGAACTATTGAATTCATGTCAAGTTTCCATATTCCTTCCTTGAATATTGGAAAATCCATATCAAAATAATTAAACATGTGAAATATGAATTTGCAGTTATACGATGTTAGCTTAGCGAATAATCGCATATGCCAGATACACAAAAATGCATTTGATGATGTTAAATACAGTATACAAACCATTAACCTTGGCAAAAATTGTTTGAAGGAAGTGCCAGCATCAGGTAAATTTACGTATTTTATTTATTTTTGGCTAAACTAACTTGGATTTTGTGCCTATTTATGCATCATGATCAAAATGAAACTTATTAAAATTGTTAGTGCTCCAAACTTTCTTCACTTGTTCATATATTAGAAATTTGCTTGTTTGTTATTTTATTAAAATTGTTAGAAATATGTATTACTGAATGGAATTTATTAATTAGTTCAGTAACGAAAAGTTAGCTGATAAAAGAACCAAAACATAAATATGGATGACATTAGCTGAAATCTTCATGCAAATTTAAATAATTCTTGCATAGAAGTTGACGTTTCTCATCAGCGTGAACTGAATGATGATTTCGTTTACCGACTTAAGAGATTTATAGCAATTCGAGGATTCAAACAATTAATGGCATTGCATTTACACAACAACAATATCAATTCGCTGGGAGCACTGTCATTCATGAACTTACCATTAATTAATTTGCTGAATTTGGCATCAAATCAGATCTCAACTATTCATAAGCAAACATTCCTCAATGTACCCAACTTGCGATACCTGTACTTGACCCGAAATCGAATAACTGATGTCAGTAAACTCATTAATTCTTTTGCTTTCTCGTCTTTCATTTTCAGTCCTCTTCATCGTTTACAAATTTTGAAGTACATACTTCTAGCATTACAAAACACTATTTCTCCGTCTTCCCTTCTTTTCCCCTCCCTCTCTCTCTCCCATTCTTCAGAATATATTTTCAAACAAGTTTAGGCAGTAATAAAGTTTCCAAAATTTTACAACAATAATTAGGAAGGAGAAATCCAAAACTTCAACCTTTTAATGCTATTTAGTTCAAAATCACATCAAATTTACTCAGTACAAATTCACAATAAATTCACTGCTATATTTTGAAAACAAAAAATTTTTTCGCTGAAGTTAGCAGCGGCAGTGTTACTAAAACATAAATGAATGATTTAAATCTCGTTTCAGATCTTACCACACCAATTCAATTCATTCGAACAACTTGAAATGCTTGATCTGACTGGAAATTATCTGATTGAACTACGGGAAAATTCATTTTCAAATTTAAAAAATTTACGACAACTATATCTAGGTGAAAACCGTATCACCAGCATAAAACCAGGTAGTTTCGCAAATAGTTCAATGGTCATTTTGATTTTGAATTCAAATCGCCTCGTGGAACTTCAAGAAGGAATGTTTAATGGATTGACTAAATTACAACAATTGGCTCTCAAGGATAACCAGGTTTGTTTCCTGTATGGGAAAGAAAAATCGTACCAGATATTCTTAATGGAAAAATTATAGCAACTATTCTTATCAGTAAATGGCCATCAGTTTCTTTCTAGTAGCATATTATCACAGTTCAAGTCAAGATCGTCAACTTATGAAGCACAATTGTTTCTCGGTTCTGCTTGGTTTAAACAGTCGAGGAAGACAAAAAAAAAAAAAAAAAAAAAAAAAAAAAAAAAACAGTAGAAAATATTTTGACATATAAATTAAAAAAATGCCAATCCCTGTTAGGATTTTCTTTTGAAATTCTGTTTTCAAAAAATGGAAAAGATTCTGGACTGGTAATTTCAAAGTATAAGAGACTGTATTAAGAGAAAAAAAAAGAAAGAAAAAAGACTGAATTTCAGTCCGGATAACCAAATAAATAGTTTATAACATTAAATCCTCAGACAATTCTTGTGCTGAGAAATCGTTCATCATTTGAATACCTAGACTTTAAATTTTCTTATTTTTAAATTTTCCTCGCTTTGCATCTTTACCTGTTATCTAAAAAAATTTTTTTAATTTAATAATACTGCCTCTAAAAAAAGATTCTAAAATTTACTATTTTGAATCTTGAATCTATTATCATGTGTAGGCAAGATTCATTGTTATGTGCTGGCCCTCTACATTAGTATGTCCAGTCTCCACGAATTACCTCTTTCAGTATTCACTACATTCAGCAACTGAATGACATCAGAAATCAACACAGAAAATAAAAAAAAAAAGGCTCGAAATACCGTCAGCATCTAAGAAACATCTACCTTTCTGAATGAACTTACATAATGAGACTAATAAATATGTTTTAGATCCGGTCCATCGATCAGAATAGTTTTTATTCCAATCCAAGTTTAGCAATGCTTGATTTGAGTAATAATGAGCTGATGGATATACCACCTTCAACATTTCTGGCTCAAATTAATCTATTCCTTGTCGACTTAAGCGGTAACAAATTGATACGCACACCCTATGGAGCATTCAGTCGACGCGTGAAAACTGTGCTTCTACAGGGTTGGCACTTATAGTTGTTGGATTCAATGAATAAATTTTATATCAAAGTTAATTTTTAATTAAGTTGAATCAACTTCCAAACAATATCTGCAATGTAATGTAGTTTTTTTTAATCGGATTAAAAAAACTCCGGAGCGAAATCAGGATAACAAAATTTAACTATAGAAAATCCTCTGGTATGTTCGGAACGAGTACATATGCTACAGCAAGGTGTAGGAATCTACATAGCAAGCAGTGAAGACATTGTTTGCGGACACCATAAGAATCCTAATCAAAATATCGAGAATCCTTCTGATACTACAAATACGCTGCCAACTTCTACTTATTTTATGGTGGGTCATGGAGAAGAGACCAACTTTAAACAGGAAGAGAAGCTCTTGCTACCTAAAACTCCATCAGTTATTCGTCCATTGTCCACCGTTGATAATGAAGTTCGTTTTTTTTTTTAATTTCAGTGTTCCCAAAATTTCTAAAAATTCGCTGAAACTTTTGAAAAAGCTTTCAGCATATACAAAACAGGAAACTGAAGAATCTGTGCAACGATATTCCTTAAATTTTTTATGAAAGTCAAAATATATTCCACGATTTAAGGTTGACAAACCAGAAGCTGGTGTTGATAAACAAGAAAAGATCGGTACAAATAAAGTGATTCCAGTGAGACCTATTAATGCACCCGTAAATATACAATCTAATCTATCCTTACAATCATCAGAGATTCCTAGTACTGAGCAGTTCACGGATGCTACAGAAAGTTGGGCAAGGACAAATCCTGAATTTCAGAATTATGGCACGAGAAGCTATGAAGACAACGGTAAGTTGTCGGAAGATACGGAACTGCGTGACAAAAACAGAAGTGAGAATCATCAGCATCTGTTTGACACCACTAACATGATACATCCATTCCCCGTGCCATTTTTAAAACGGCCCTTAAAATTGTCAAAAGCATATGCAGCTGCACCCGGAACCATAACAGCCACGGATCCAACATCTGCAAATAATAGGATATTCAACGAACAAACATTACCACCCAGTATCGTTGTTGCTAATCACATACAGGAATCTGACCACACTACTTCAGCACAGAAGATTAATAGAAGTTACATCGGAAAAAATCCCACGGAAAATACAAAGGAAGCACAGGAAAATGGAGAACAGATTTTTTTTGATCTGGATAATACAGAAAGGTGAGTCATTCCAAAATGCAATCACTGACATTACATAATAGATTAAACATTTGAAATATAATAGCATAAAGTTTGTGAGCAGATCTCAAAGTTTTACTTTTCGAATTCATCTTTATCCTGATGAGGTTTAGAATTCTCAAAATTAATTATGTGTTGATAATAAACACCTAGCTAAAATCTAGGAAACCTCACATATAATGTATTTCATTGTTTCGGCAAACATAATTTAGAACTGTACTCAACTTGTGAAACCAATATATTACTCAATTTACTGATATCTTTTGGTTTATCAGATGGTGCTTCTTTTTTTTTTATCAGGTTCGAACGTGTAACAGCTCCATCAGTGATCATCTTGATTTGTTTAAGTACCGTTGCCATTGTTATGGCTGCCGTACTTATTGGTTTGTGTATTGCGAAACATCGCCGTTTGCAAATTTACCATGACTCGATGACAACGGACAGCGCCGCAAACACTAATGCTTATGTTACTGCTCAGCTCGATATGATTTATGGAACAGTAAGACGGAATCGGTAGAATTCTAGCGTTTCGAAGCTCATTTTTTGAATAAATCACATTTCAACTCTGTATGGAGAATACTGTTTTCAACCGATTTAAGACTCGATTCACAACTGAAAATCGACGTAATAGTTACGAATTTCAGAAATGTATCGATACTAAATCGATTTGACGATGGACAACCATGGATTTATGCGCCTACTTCATATGGAAGTACTGGTTATTATAAATAGAAATTTGAGAATCTATATGCAGAAAACTAATCATTTAAATCATAAGTTCTTAAGTCCGGTGCTCAAGTCGTTTTCTTGTCAACATTCCATGTATTTTTTTTTTTTTTTTTTTCATATCCGCATTAATTATTGCCCAGTATATCAGTGTATCGTTTTCTCATTTCTTAATTTGAAAACTTATTTTCAAAATTCCATGACCGAATCCATCTTTTAATTAATTGGTCCCACATAATGTCTTCCGATTCGAGATTTTTGTTTAATTACTTTAAATACTGCATCCCTAATCCCATCTAAAAACACATCACCGAAATTATTTATTTTTTAATTAAACGTTCTTATTTACTGTTGTGATTCAGAACGTATAAGGAAAAGAGATCTAATTGATGGAACAAATATACTTTTAATTTTATTCTCAGTTTCGTTGATTCTTTTCCAGATTATAAAAAGTACAAAAACATTGATTTTTAACGCTGAAAAGAATGAAAAAAAATTAATGTCTCAACCAAGAATTAAAAGAAAAAGATTGAATAAAAGGTAAGAATTGATAGCAAGGACAGAAGAAACTACAGGGAAAAGGTGGAATGTTTTTTAGTAATAAAGTCTGAATTTTTGCTCTTCAGTGTCCAAAACAACATCAAAAGAAAAAAATTGTATCATCTTATATGTCAATTGCAACACAAATGAAACGATGGAAAATTTTTAATAAAAATTCGTCCGCGTTGGCTGTCCTCTGTTTCAGTCTCTGATTCTGCAGTAACTAAATGCAAGGAAGTATCTGAATTGGTGATCAAAAATATTGGGAAAGATTTATGATAAATATGCTAACCGGAAGATGACTATATAAGAACTGCTCATAAAATAATGCATTGTGCTCCGAAAAGTGTGCGGTAAAGTGAATATAATGGGAGCAACAAACAGTCCAGAGAAATAATCAGTTCAGGGATATCACTATTGGGCGTGTAATAAATCTCATCAACGCGGAGTTCGAGCACTTTTCTCGAGGTAGAGCAGATAAGAACAGTATTACTAACTTTGTTATGTTTTCATTTCAAGCAATTGTAAGACGTGTGGCTTGCAAATTATAACTTTTGAAAATACCAAGATAATTTGCAATCACAGAAAATGTCGAAGTCGCGAAAATTATAAATCAAATATCTGAAGTAGTTAAATCTATTCTTTGCAAACAGTTTTTATAAGCTGGATTTCCAACCAGACCAATAAATTTGATGCATCAATAGGACATGAAGTGATCAAGTATTAAGCAAAAAAAAAAACTTCAAAGTCTTTATTTCTTTATAAGGAAAATTAATCGCTTAGAATATTCGGCCTAGATATTCGCTCTGAATATCCTTCCTTGTACGCAATGTTGACCAGCAGTTTTGATAATCAATTCATGAGTTTAATATTAAATAAGGTTTCAATTTATAATGAATCGACAAATTACTTTCTGAGACGGTGGTAGAAATTATGCTTTTAAAAATCGACAAACAAAAATAACATGGGATGTATTTAAGGAATGTGAGCCAAAACTGATTTGAGCTATGTGAGATTCTTAAGAAAAATTTACTCATTGTAATACATTGAAAATCACTCATCACCGATTAATGAAATGCACATGCAATTCAAAAATTTGTTTTCCAATGGAACTACGCACTGTGTATGTACAGAAGTACTATTATAAAATTTTTTGTTCCACAAAATAGCACGTACAGACGGTTTCGTGGCAAGAACAAGCAGTCATGGATGTTGGCCTTGACCTAACAACATTAAGACGATGACTGATGATGCTGAATTCTTCAGATATATCGCACAGAAGATATAGAAATATGCAAAGCGAAAAGGGCGGCGACCTTCCTGGTACCTGTCATTTCTTCTGTAAACTCCCGCCCCATACAGTCCCCTCAAATCACCCAGCATCCTTAGTCACCTTGCCACTTCTTGTCACATGTAAATCGTTCTCATCTCAAACGGAATCTACCCACATACTCATGTATATTATCCCATTTTGAGAAAAAAAACGTGGGTGAAAACCCAATTTCCACTGAAAATTGTCAGTGAAGTACCGTCTTCTCAATCCACATATCGCATTAGACTCCAAACTTCCACGGCAGTCCTTTCGTAAGAATTCCTCAGGTCCTCTAAGTCATTTATCAAGCACTAATCGCTAAAATAACTTACTTAAAATCCTGATTTCAACGCTGAAAAATGACGCAGTACCGAGTGATTCTATTTTTCTATGCATTCGCCAATTGTGCATTAGCATTTTGTCCGACATTTCTGAAAAATCAAACAACTTGTTCTTGTTTTGCCTATATTGATGGTGTCGTGATCCGGTGTAGCGGTCAAAATGGGCCAGCTGTAGTGGAACAGCTGAAAAAAACACCAATTGAAATACGCGAATTAGCACTTGAAAATGCTAACATTGTCGAGGTCAGATTTTGAAAAATTACTCCTTTCGAAATCAGGGAAAATCATAACTTGTTCGAGATCATAATTTATTCGAGCAATTAAAATAATTTAAGACTTTAAAAACTACCTCAGTTCTAAATTTCAGACCTAATCTCAAATTATTTTTTACTAAAGTCTAGTTGTGCAACACAGATTGGACGAAATGCGTTCAGAAATTTGCGGATCAAGAAGTTGATTCTCGACAATAATCGTATCCGTGCGCTGCACCCGCAAGCATTTCGTGGCCTGGAATCTGTCATGCTTGAGCTTTCAATTTCCAAAAATAAGCTCACAGCTATTCCAACCGATTCACTTATCGCGATGCGTGCTCTACGTGTACTCAGCCTACGCTGTAACAACATCGGAGATATTAAGGAACCTGTTTTCCAGAATATGTCGAGCATGATCGATTTAAATCTTGAATGTAATCAGGTAAAATTAATGGAATTTAAGCATTTACTACTTTAAATAAACCTAGCAAAGCTGATGATATTTAAAACAGAGTTCCAATATCTCCACTTCTAGACTAATCAAACAAATTAATAAATAAGAAATATGGCCTTTTGAGAGAAATTCACTTAGATTTGTAATATCGAAGGATCGGTTTTCAATGACGTGAAGGAAACTTTGCAAAACCTAATTCTTGATAACAATTGCTTGTCAACTGTACCTTCTGAAGCTCTTCGAGGTCTGGATAATCTTATCGGTCTACACATGAATTACAACGAGGTGAGCAACTAAATGGCAGTTAAAAAATTGATAGAAAATCATTAAGAATTTCACACATTATTAGAAAGACAAGAGACAAAAAGTTGTCTCGTTTTTTTTTTGGAACGTAGAAAATCCCATCCTGTAAGCACTTTAGATAGCAAATCCTACTAAAATTTAGTATTACTACAACTGCTATATGAATAACTCTTCCGGAAGCTTTCTTCTCATTCTCTTCCAAAAATCAGAAAATTGATCCAAGAGCTCTAAATTTGACTGTAGGCCTTAGATAAAATAATATATAATGTAAATGAAAACTACTAAGTAGTTGGATCATTGCGAAAGTAATTAAAATTTCATATTTAGATTAAACAACTGGAGAGCATGCAGTTAACTAATCTGAGCAGTCTGACAATCCTCTCACTCACTGGAAATAAAATTTCTACGATTAAAAGTGATTTTATGCCACAAGCCGAGAATCTTCGATATCTTTATCTGGGTAATAATAATTTGGAAACCATCGAGGCGGGAGTACTGCATCAATTCAAACAAGTCCAAGTAAAAACTTTATGTATTTCTTGCAAAAATGAAACAAAAAACTACTCCAGTTATAAAACTACTGAAAAACCTTGTTATTTATTAAAAGTGTGATTTATTCTATGCCCTGCGAGGAAGTTACAAAAACATTCCCGACAAAAAAAAGAATCATAGAAAAATTAAAATTTTTTACTCAAGCCAAATTGTTTAACGTTTAACGATTGTTTATTGTTATTGCTTCAGGTCATCGATATGAGTTACAACTACTTCACTAAGATAACAGGCGATATGTTTTCTGGCCTGGAACATCTACAACATCTCAATCTCGAAGGCAATCAAATAAAGGTTACTGCCGAAATCACATTTTCTATACATTATTTAATGAAAAGAATATTGTGCCAGAATGCTAAGTACGAAATTTGGAGTTAGTCCTCAAAAAAAAAAAAAAAAAAAAAAAAAGAAAAAAGTTGCAATTCGATTCCACTATATTAACACGTACTGAAAATTAAGTTTCAGGATATAGCATCCGGAGCATTTGCAACGACACCACTACTGCTATTATGGCTACGAAATAACTGTTTGGGATCCGTATCACCAAATTTGTTCCAAGGTACACCATTTCTACGGCAAGTATCTCTTGCCAATAACAATATCAGGACAATAGAGGTAATATAATTTTAGCATCAATTTAGATTATCTTTAACAGCTTCGAAAAAATATCATTCGTCTTTATGGTTTTGACATTTACACTGCTGAGAACTTTTTGCGAGATCTGAAGCAAATATTAACCCTCGTATTTTTAAAACTTATTTAAACAGAATCAAATTAGAATGTTTTAGCCCTTGAGCTTCGCGCATCTAGCTAATTTGCATACCCTGGACTTGTCGCATAATAAAATATACACCATCGAACCAAGTGCCATTATTGGTTCCGATTACTTGATGGTCAGATTACAAGGTTTGTTTCATCAGCAAACTTAAAGAATTCTGCTAATGGATTAATAAATGGTTAGAAAGTAACTACTGAACCAAAAAATCTATGGTTTTTTTCATATCAGAGATACTGTATTCGCTCGAAAAAGAAGTTTCAAACGTTGGAAGATGAAGGTTTAGAATGATAAATGATATTTAGCACTCAAATAACACTTTGAATTTCATTGATTTTATCTAGAAAATCCGATGGTTTGCTTACAAGATGGTTTTCACGTAATGAATGGCAAAGATGCAATAAACCTTACAACAGAGCCCAATTTAATCTGTCAAACAAATTACACGCATAATTTGGAAGATGTATGCCCTAAAAACAGCAATGTGCCACAACCGCCACTGTGTTGCTTGAAGTCTATACCAAGTATTTTTCTTTAAAAATTACAACTTTAGCAGACAAACTCAATAAATAAACAGTTTCTTTCATGATCCCGATTTTATGGAGAAAATGTGAAAATCTTACCATGGAAAAATTCCTAAACCATCAAAAAATTTTTCGATTCATTTACAGAAATTGACGGAACAATTTCAACGTTACCTTCGGAAACAATAACAATAATAGCAACAACAACTGCAGCAACACATGAATTTTTAAATATTCACCCAAACGGTATTCACAGCAAGAAATTCAACACTGAAAGATTTCTGCGTCTTTCACAACGACCTACCGGATATCGAACATCATCTTTTCTACGATATCGTTTACCGACACAATCAAAACCCGCCGACACTGCTCTGTTTGGTAAAAGTTCCAGTCGTGAAACAACTCAAGTAAGCATTACAATAAATAAATCTAGATAGAATAACTAATTGAGTAGGCATGTAAGTTATTTGCAGATAAAGTTAAAATTTTGGAAGGAAATTGAGCAAAAATGATTTTAAACCAGCATAGGGCAAACAATAATTGCGCAATTTTTAGAAAATTTTCGAATAAGAGTGTAAATATCTTTACCAGGCTGGACGATCTTTACGATTAGACAAACATTTGGAGGAAATTCGGGCTCAGTTGCCACCTTATGTACGCATGCAATCGAAAGATAAAGGGGAATTCGTGGAATTTATGTCAGATAGTCATGTAGATTCAGTGCAAACACAGGATCATAAACAGCAATAATTCCCAGATTTTCTATGCTATAATCATAAAACTTCAAAAAACGGAGCGAAACAAAAAGGTGCTAATAAATTTTCATTTTATGGTCCACAAATTTCTTCATCTTTGTGTTTCAAGTCGCATGCGTATTATGCTTCAGTAAATAATAAATTACTATAATATTTGAACCGTGGCACTATCATACATTCCGTGTAATGAAGAGTGGAGCATTAAATAAGTTTGCAAAGAAAAACTGTGCTGAAACCTGAATAAGGTATGACACATAATTACGTGAAAAAAAAAAAAAAACTACAGATATATATGCTTTGTAAATAAATCCTACAGAAAAAAAAAAACTACAGATATATATGTAAAAAAATAAATCCGCAGAAAAAAAACTAACCATCTGAAGATATTGTTGATGATTGCAACATTGTTTCTTGAAGATCGTACGGAGTTGGAATTGGCTGATTTGGCAGTACGATATTAAGTTCAACCTGAATTTGGTTAAATTCACTCAAAAATAGAATCTGTTTCGCATTCTCCCTTAGAAAATGCAGATGCAAACTGAAAAACTAAAATTCCATTATGTCAGTATCATTTATGGGAAATGGATACCTCCTCTAAGAAGCAAACTACTTCAACTGCTATACCACTCCCATTGCTACGAGTAGACGAGAAAAATTTTTGATCACTAATAAGTTGATCCATAAAAGCTGATATAGAAGAAATCAGACGCATGATTTGAAGAAACTGAAAATGATTAACCACAACTCGAATCTTCCACATCGGTTGTAATGCTACACTTACCTGAAAAGCAAAAGTACCAGGACCATTTCTTCCATTCTTCAACATTGGTGTTCTTTTTTTTTTTTTTTTTTTTTTTTTTTTTAGCTTTTAACATAGAAAAAGGATTCGAAATATTTAAGCCCAAAAAATTTTGCAAAAACATATATTCACAAAAAAATGTATTCAAATTGTGCTTGAAATGAATTCCAAATATCCAACCTTCGTTGATTTTAAATTAAGAAGCGCATGAAAAGCAATATCAGCAAGCAAGGGTGTGCTTGATGTTCCCTCACCGAAATCTGTTTCTATCCAAAGCGGTGATGTAGTTATCCAAATCCGCTCAGCTAAATTGTTATATTTTAAATGACGAATCAAAAAATGAAATATCACAAAATTTTGTGGAAATTATCCATGTTTAAATCGCATAAGCAAATGAATAATTCATTTTTATTGCTCCGGATGTCGATCAGCAAGATAATTAGTCTCAAAGTAATGATACGTGGAAGGAAAAGAAAAAATATATTTTCCAGATTTTTTAAAGCCAGAAAGTTGTTTTGCACAGGGATTTTTGAACTGCAAATTTCGGAAATGTAATAAAAAGCATGATTTTACCTTGGTCAATGTCCTCATACGAATTTTGATTCAGTTGAAAGATAAATTCTTTCAATTTTTCTTTGCTAACTAGCAGATCAATGCGATCGATGAAATCGATTATATTAGGTGAAATCGATTTGAAAAATGAACTTGATTCATCGCCGGAAACTGCTTCACAATTGGTAGCCAGCAAAGTACTCATGCCTATCACAATCCTACGTGCGAAACGCATATCCGATACAAACGGTTCTCTTAACGGTACTATTATCTGGAATTTTATCGGATTTGAAAACACTATGATCATTTTTATGTTTTATTAGATAAATTTAAGAAATGATCGAAAATAGAAAAGCCGAAACAGTCATCAAACAAAATTTTCAAAATGACACATAAGGAAACAAAACTATGTTTGGAAAATTTCTGGATGTCTTTTTATAGCAAAGTATTCATCTGAAATCGTCTTTCCTTAGTTTCCAACTTCAACATATTGAAAATCAAGAAAAAACTGATAAAAATCATTGTCTTTGATGAAACGATCGATTCATCTTAGTAGATATTTTTTATGTACCTTGGGCATAAGCAAATTGATGCGTAGAGAGGTTTTGGGTATCTTTGTAACTTCACGCATTGCGTTAGAGATTTGCTGCAAATATAATTCTAATTGATTGAATAAAATTATATTTGAATCATGTTTTGAAAATCAGTGGAAAATTTTCAAAAAAATTATAGATAATTCCTAAACTTACTAAAGCATATTTAATGTCATCGATTACGAATAAGAGCCATCGAATCGTTCTTTGATCGATTACGAGAAAAAATGGACCGAGTAAAAGATGTGTGATGTTTGAGGGCACTGAAAATCAATTGATCAAGATTCTGCATAAAAGTGATAATTAAATATAATTCGAAATGAACATTAACGACATAAAGCAACTCATCAAAGGCAAATTACTGATCACTATTTAATTATAATGAGTGGAAATATTGCCTGGGAAATTTTCAGATGTCGGATGATAAAAAGAAGCAAATTCGAGATGGAAAAGAGGAATATCGTTTCGTACTGCAGTACTTGATTTACGATCAGACATGAACAAATTAAACAATGCTTCTTTTTTGGAATTCATATCCGTTACACACTGAACAATAATATCATACATTCGTATTACGAAATTTTGAGACATTAATTTCGGCCACATATTAACTATTCGATCTTGTTCACTGTCATCTACAAATGGAAATGAAAATGCAAAACAGCAAGTGAAAAATAAAACTTGAAACATGAGTGAGCCAAATGACTGCAATTAAAAGAAAAGTCAAATGATGAATCACTTTTCAACCCTCACCTCGATATTTAGTGTCCAAAGAAAAAGTGAATAATTCAAACCCAATTCAGTGCAAAGCTTTCGCAAGTGGAATTGCAATATTTTGTGGTTCCAGGCAGCACAATGATTTGCATCATCATATCGAATCCAATCACTGCGATCAGATATAGCGTTATTAGTTGGATAAAAATCAACAGACAACCGCAGCAAAGTAACTTGTAATGCACCACAAATAATGTCCCAATCCTCAGGATAATCTGGGAAGTTGATTAAATTAGTCAAAAAAATTAGAATTAATAAACATTATATAAATACATGAGTTTAAATTAATCAACAAAAATTTAAACTCCAAAATCAAACAGAAATATGAAAAAAAAAATTTTAAGTTGCGCAAAACTACACTATTTACATTTCAAAAGTTACTGAACAAATGAAATTTATGTTACTAAAAACTTTTGAATAAAAGTTTCTCTTCCATAAAGATTATTTAAAAAAAAAAAATGAAAAAAAAAGAGAAAAAGTAATACCATCTGAAGTTTGATTATCATCACAAAGATGAAGATCAATTTTGCCAATATAAACATGATATGAAGTTCGTTCAAAATCAAAACTGCGAAATATATTTGAAACCGGAATTGAAGATGGTGATTTCCTCATTTGCAAGAGTTTCAAATCGATACGCTTTAACAGCAAACGATTAAAAACGCAAAAAAATAAAAGATTTATAACAGATCTGACTATATGCAAAGCAAAAAAGCATGAATTTCACTCTTAGAGATGATGTAAAAAACAGCAAAAACTTTACAAATACCCAACCTGCATTTGTAACGTCGATACTTTCTTAGGAGCTGCTTTGATAATATTTATGATATGGTCGTAAAATGCGATCGCAGATCGCACTTGCGGTAAAGTAGCAATCCATAAAATATTGTCTAATATTACTTGTATACGACCACCGAGAACGCTACCATCTAAAACGACTCTTTCAATTTTTTTTATTTAGTCCAACAATGTATCTTGGTCGCAATACAATCAAGGACTAAGACACAGATAAAATCACTATATTTGTTTCTTCCTTTTTTTTTTTTTTTTTAAAGATACCCAGTGATGAAAACTTTGATAAACTCGTACCAATAATGGATTTTTTCACACAGATTCTACTCTTTCCACTGCTAGTGATCAATCTTAATGGAGCATTTATAACATTCCCGGATAATTTAGCTTGCGCGGATGATTCGATGCGCAATAATTGCCATGTAACCTGAAAAATGATTGTTTATAAAACTAATAGAACATGAAATATTGTAAAAAAAAGTAGCTGCAAAGAATTAAATGGAAAATATTTGAACTAAAGATAAATTAAGGAGAACTTCTGGTTCTTATAAATCATAAAGTAGAAAATCACCAAGTAATATTACAAAATATCTCGAAAAACAGACCATTTTAAATATCAGCAATCTATTGCTAGCTGTATCTGTAATTCGAGTATATCGCAAATCACTAACTGGTTGCCAATTCGGGCTTTTGCTTTCAACCGCCAACCTCGACAACTGAAAAGAAGACTTCATGACAAAAAATTTTCCAAAACTTGCAAAAAAATTTTGTGATAAAATCATAGTTGATTATCAATGAATACAACATTCAGCAACTAACCGTAAGAGAACCTCGAAAAACACCAGAATCAAAATTAATCTCTACTGAACTGACATAAAGTGACATTCCTTCTGTAACCCGATTAGCGAATCCATATGTTGAATCTCCAAAGGCACTGAAATAATATTTTGAAATTCTGACAACCATCACGAATATTTCACTTAAAAATTAAACTATGTAAATCCTGGTAGTGAAGAAATTACCTCAAAGGATTTGATTCACAGCCAACAACTTCTTCTGAACTAAGTTCAACTTCTACCCGTACTTCATCAATAAACTGAAAACAGAAATTACGGTAAAACGGAAGATGAAATGCAAAGTAATATTTCCCCAAATGGAAAGATTTTGGTTTGAATTTGGTTGTTTTATTTCGAATGTGACCAGAATGACCGAATTTAATACTTGATATTTAAAAGAAGCAAATCTGATGAAAACTGTAATATCAGAAAATTTAAGAGAATGATCAAAATGCTTTTTTTCAATTCTGCTAATTTTGGATTTCAAATGCGAAACCAAAAAATTACTAGTTGAACTGGTTGTGATTTTAACTTCGTCCACGGAACCTTGATAGCTATTCTGTTGCAAATTGCCCGTTTTACTCGTAGCCACGTCGGTAATTCAAGTACCTGCAAAAAAATAAATGTATACACTGCTTTGCTTATGCTCAATTTATCATACTGTAAAATCGAGTGCCATAAAAGCCTTAAATGCACATAAATTTTTATATAAAACGATAATAGAACGAAGATGCGAAGCTAAAAGTGGATGCTTATAGATGGAAGTAATGTAATAAATGTTCCTACTAGGTATTATTTCATTGTCATATGATTTTCAACTTAAAAAACTAAGACAATGGGATATGTTTGATAATCAACCAGTTCAAACCTTAGAATTATTCGATAAACAAACGTCAGAAACAGGAAGCTAGTTGTTTTTGCATTTTCAAGCTATTCCAGGGCAATTATCTTAGAAAAAATAAATGAAGCAATACAAGCGCATACTCAAAAAGAAAAAAACTAACTTCACTTAAAACAGTTTCGTTTAACTCGATATTTTTTAGTTCTCCTTTACCACTCAAAATCTGCACACTGATCTGATCAGCTGTAATGTTTCGAACAAATCTGAAATTCGGATGAAAGTGACACACCATTTCGTCAACATATTTTTTTGAAAGACTATATTCAGAAAAAGCTTACGAATCCAAAAAAGTTTAAAAAAGCTTTAAGAATATATATTGAGAAATTACTTTGAAAGATGCTTGATAATCTGATTCTTGATAATACTTGTCATTTTTAATTATCAGATCTCTTTCGCATCTATTCCCCAGTATTCGCGATTGTTCTGTGCAGAAAAAAAAAATGCTAAAATATAACAGCTTATGCTTCCTATTTAAAGAGCCATTATTTTCATAAATTTCCGCGCCTAATAAATCCAAAATATTCCTGATCATACTGATGCCAAGAATAACAATGTACTTTTGATTTTCATTTAAGAAAAGAAGAAAGTCTGATTTCTGATCACATCTCGAAAGTAAAGCAAATATCTGTGTAGTATTAGGATCAGGGAAATAACTTCGGTCGTTGATATATTAGCGAATTACAGTTTGAAAGCGTAATTTATCGATTTCGATTAGGCTTTATAGGTGCCATTTTCTCTATTTAAGGAATAAGAGATAAGTAAAAATTCTACAACTAAAGGAAAAAAATAAATGCTCTTATTAAATATCAAGAAGCTCTCAATATCTTTGCTAACACTCTCCAGCTAATAATTTCATTGGATCACTACTTCAATCTTACAAAAAATTCAGAAAGGAAAAACAACATCTTTGACAGAAACACACTCAAAATAATACCGAATAAACATTTAACCATAATAAACAACCCTGCAATCTGGACAACTTTTGATTATATCGACCAATTAGAATTCTGAACAAATTAAATCACTTATTTCACTGTTTAAACCTATGAGTATTAGTCTTGCAAATATCGCACAGGGAAATAAATGTCATCTGAAGCCTTAAGCAAAGATAGCCGCACTGAACATAGCGTTCACCCTGAATCTGTACTAATCTATCTTTATACTTTCAACGACAAGTAATGTTATCAAACAAGAATGAAGTATAACTCATACAAGCTATGAGTTAAATCATGCACAGGAATATGAGCAAAAGATAAATACAACTCGGATTAAATGATAAAGATAATTCTCACCGAGATGTCTCAGATGGTACTAGGAATTTGCTTCGATGTGTTTGAAGATCTTGAAGTTCATAAATCTACTACACTGGATCAAAACAAAAATATTAAATGAGCCTCCCCAAGGAAGAAGGGACATCTTACCCTGCACCGATTGTTGGCTTCATGTCCCTCAGCCCGCGGCAGAAAAAGATTCGAATGAGCTATCAACGCGCGTCGGATTCGTGACCTGAGGAATGTGTGGTTGGGAACTGATGACGCAAGGTTTGGTGTAAGGGAGTGTCGTAGTGAGGCATTTTGTGCTGACTAGACGGAGATTATAGTCCTTTTTGTCGCTGATCTTCTGTTGTCACTTATTATTTATCACTGCTTGTCACAGTACTATAATGAAGAGAGTATGTACAAAGGATAACAACATAAAATTTGCATATGCATTTCAAAGATGTTCGAAAAAAATAAGGTAAAAATATCCAAATAATCATCCTTTAATTTTGAAGCATAATTTTTTAAAAAAAGAATTTTGAAAATCCGCACTTCAAAATGACTTACTTTTTTATTCTACCCTAAGTGCTGTCGAGGATAACAACGTGTATTATTTGCCTACACATTGTGCTTTTAAAATTAAATTGATTTATTTTGGAGAAATCAGTCCTTCACAGATTTGTTGAGTCTTAATTCCTAAAATTGACTGAAACGTCTCTTATCTTCTTCCTTCGATTTTTGTTCTTTACAGTTTTTTTAAGATAATCCTCGAAATTTCTTGAAATTCCTCTAAAGACTGGACTTTCTGATTAATACTCGAGAATCTTATTATACGATCAATATCAAATAAGGAATGAACAGTTTGGGTGAATAAAATTATGAATACTATTTTCTCTATTTAAAAGTAGCAGTGGTAATCAGATTGGATTATTTCTAATGGCAATAGAAGTGTTAGCTGATTGCTTCTCACAAAGTGTTTCGAACGATTCATTTTTCGGTAGAAATGTTATGTTATTTTGTTACATAGTTTAAAATATCATTTCTAATCTGAGAAAAAAGTGTTAGATTTACAAACAAACGGAACGATGCATGATTTTTACAAGACTTGAAAGAGACAAACCATCCGAGATTCCAAAAAATTTCCCGAATATTTGAAGGTAATCCATAAGTCGTACAGTAATATTTTATATAAGTTTTTGATTTCTGTGTATTTGAGTTTATATTTTAGCGTAATTTTGGCAACTGTAAGCTTTGAACAGTGTGGATAACCAATACTGTTTGCATCTTCAGTAAAATATCGGAAATGTGCTTATGCGGCTTGCTTTTCTTTGCTGGTTAGCCTAACCTGTTCTTTAACGATTAAATTAAACTTTCCTGACCAAATACAGATATTCATTAAATGCAAAACACTTCTGAGTTCCCATCTTATTCATTTCCATCTATCCAAAACATAAGACACTTTTCTTACTTTTACTTTAACTGGCTTTACCAACATCACTGCACATTTAGAATAAAATAGAATCTATAAGCCCATCCATTACATCAGTGATATCTATTGTTCCTCTCATTGCCTAGACGACAATCAGTGTTTGTCACGGCCATACATTTTGGAAGAAGTAATAAATTTTTCTTGATTAGGTTCGGATGAAAAAAAGAACAGGTTAATTGTTATCCATAATCTAATCAATTTAGAATCCACAACTGTTTACCGGGAAAGGAATGAGTAAAAATCCTGATGTTCGATATATCTATGGAGTGTAAGTTGTGAGGTTGAATTCAAATTTAAAAGTGCACCGAAACCGAAGTGTCACCAATCAGAAAATGATGTTTTTAGACAGCAATGCAAAGAATAATGGCTTAATAAAGATGGTCAATTTGCAGAGATGAACGAGAGGATGAAATTGTGAGATTATATGCAGTAGTGGAAAGTTCCATACAAAAAATTAAAGCACAAATGCTGATCGAGCAGATTCGAGCTCAAATTTTGCCTTTTGATCAGACATTTGGCGACTATAAACAATATTGGAAATGATGCCGAGGTCTGTAACCTTCTAAGAATTATTTGAATTAGTTGAAGTTTCCATCGAATCTCTTGCTAAACTGTTTACAAGATAATCGCTCGGTAGGCTGCATATTCCTTATCACCAAACTTGATAAAATTTGTTAACTGGTTTTAAAAAATATTGCTTTCATAAGTCTGTATTACGTGAAAAGACATACTCCAACATTTCCAACAAATCCCATTTTTTTGCTTCGCATTTTGCGGTCGTAGTACTTCGTAATACTCAGATCGAGCTATATCAGTTACAGTGTATCTGACCACAAATGCTGTAAACACCACTTATCGCATTTATTTATTTCACTCTTTGATCCCTCTAGCGAACATTATCCGTGATTCTTAATCGTGTCTCGCTAAAGTTTAGAACATCTTACTGAAAACTGTAGTAGTTTTCAGAATATTAAAACTCTTAACAATTTTACTTGTTTCTTTCTGAATTAATTATGGATCCCATAGGAAAACATCCCTTACATTGATAATTAAATTCGATAATTAAGTTGGCCAGTTTTTTCAGTGCAATATTATCCTTAATTCATCGACAATGTTCTCAGAGTGCAAAGGAGGAGAAGAAAAAACGCCGAATATTGCTGTTGTTATAATATGCAATCGTCTTATTCTTTGTGGCATCTTGGGAGACATGGTGTAAGAATTACATAGCATTACTGTAGGAAGTGTCGATAGCGGGTTTTTACTTGAGTTAGATGTTGTCCTGCAAAAAGTTGCAGCTAGCGAGCTGATACAGTAGGCGTCAGTCACCTATTTGCAGGACATAAAATGAACAAAGGAAAAAAACTTCAAAGAAAAAAGAAAATAATCCATCTGTTGCAAATAAATTGAAGCATTTCACATCAAAGTTTTAAATTTCGAAATCAAAGATAATCATTGTAATAATTATAAATAGTTATACAATCATAAAGTAGTTTATGCATGTTTTAAATGTTCATACATTGATTAAATGAACAAAAGCTGACATGCTTTCATGTTTCGAATTTCAATCAAAATTCTCAAATTAAAATCCAAAATTTAAGAATCATTTACAATTCTTTTTCATTTTGTAATTTCTCTTTTTCTGTCGCTGAAATCGCGAGGAGTACCAGAGAAGATGTGATTTCTTTGCTTTTCAACTGTATCTCTTGTTTATTTGCATGGATATTTTTTTGTTTATAGTTCAAATGCTTTGTAACTTTATTCTCTGTT